>JAJQKJ010000042.1:0-57381 GCA_029574335.1 Rana kukunoris
GTTTGGTTAATCTGTAACCACTTCAACCAACAGAATTTAGGTTCATAATACCATAAGCAGACTTTGAATCTTTCTTTTTTGCATTATTCAGTGTAGACTGTGGTTAGTGTCTCATTGTTATTATTATTATTAGGCTATTGGCACTACAACTGCAACACTTCTAAGATGACCTTTCTTGGCTCATAAAGTCTGGGTAATGATGAACCAAAACACTTACTTTAAATCCTAGGAAAAACTGGCCATATTCATAAAGTGATAAAAGGTCAGCATTAAAATCCTTTGTCATTTTCTGCAGTAGAACTTTGTATCGATACATCGTTCTGTCCTGCAGGACCTGAAACTGAGATGTCGCTTACGTGTTTATTTATATGCTTCTAATAGCTCCTAAGAAGACATTTTATTCTGGTTTGTGGTGGTCTTGTGGCACACTATCTGTTGTCTCGTGATTTTTGTACTTAACTGCCCCCTGGTGTCTAACAGATTTTGGGCCAGATTCACGTACATTGGCGCATATTTTGACCGATGTAGCGCACCTCCTTTACGTAAAACCGGCGCAATGTAGAGGCGCCATCACCGTATCCTCATAGTATTTGCACAGAAATTTGCGCTGGTGCAACGTAATTCCCGAGGCCGTAAGTCTGAGTAATTCAAATTGGGAAGGACGTGGGCGTGTTACATTGAAATGAGCCGTGACCCCATGCAAATGAAGGGCTGGCCGGATCGCGCATGCGCACATGAAGCAGACCATGGTCAGCACCTCTGTGCGCATGCTCACAACTCGGGAACAGCGCAATCAGTGAAATTGGAAGTGGATCCGGGCAAATTAGTGAGCTATGCAGAGAGCTTAAATAGACAGACACAAACACCCTTCCATTGCAAAAGTACATCCCTTTGTATCCCTTCCTATACAGCAAGGTGCTTTTGTTCTGTTGTTTATTAGCGTTTGTTTGTTTGTAACGTGTCTTTGAGATATTTGGTGACTGTTTTGCAGAGTGATTTTTGTCTTTTCTGTGTTTTCTTTGTTGTGTTTTTTTTTTTATTATATTTTTGCTGGGCATTTTTTTTTTTTTGCTGGGCATTTTTTTATTTTTTTTGGTTCTGTTTGTGAATGATTTTGGAATGTGGGGGTGACATTCCTGCCGGAAAAGGGGTGTCACCCTCATTTGTGGTGGAGAACTGATCCCCAGGTCCAAGTGAATGGTGTATGAATGTACAGTGACATCATTGGAACCGTGGCGTCGCTGCTCACAAGTCCTGCATGGTGGGCTTGTGCTAATCCAATTTGATGAGGATGTGATGTGTCTGTGCTAGGGACCACAGTGGTGTGCATGCATTGTGCCATGATTAATGTGTGTGTTTAACGTGCAAAGATGCCTAATGTGAGCTGGCTCCTGGCTGCTCTTCCCTCAGAAGATGGGGTAGCCTCGGTTAGGGGGGGATTGTCTGGTTCAGGTGTCAGGTCATCACTTATGTCAATCTCCAGGCCTTTTCTCACTGCGAAGTTGTGCAGCATGCAACATGCACGCACCGATGATCTGGCATACAAAGTTTGGGGAATACAACAGGGTACCATGGGGGGTTCCGGATAGGAGTCATGAGATGGGTCCCAGGGCATATGCCGAGTCACCCAGAAGGGATAAGACAGGAGGATGTTAGTAGTGCATGTGCCCCTTGTGATTTCAGCATCATGAGGGGGACAGTCATGCTTGCCACCCATGTCACTCACCAACCAGCCAGCTGTCCCCATACATGTTCTGTTCGAAATCTGTGGGGATGGGGCTAGGATTGTATATGTAGCTGTCATGGGTGTCATGGGTGGTGTCATGTGTTGGGCTGGTGATGTCCTCCTGCAGGGTTGTGGTAATTCCAGGATGGCATGAAGGGTGAATCTGAAGATGCGAGACACCTCAGAATCACTCATGCCAAAGATGTCTATGCGTGTGTGATATATTCAAGTGAAGAGTGAGGGCTTGTATCAGATAAGAATATTGTATCAGATTAGATTATTATATCCATTAAGGTTTTAAAGGGCTATTGAAAGATAGTGAGACCGTGTTTGTAATTTGTATGTATGTTATGTATTGATGTATATATGTATGTATTTTATTTCTTTAATGTTTATAAAAGCAAATAAAACGTTTTTGGAAAAAAAAATCCTCTCCCGTGCCCTCCCTCCGTGCCCTCCTCCGTGCCCTCCTCCTTCTTTGCTCATCTAAAGTCAGTAGTATAGCTATGAGCATGGATGCCCCTGGCATGTTGGCATACAGTTTGTTGTGCAGCAAGTGTGGGTGACTGCTCACTCCTCACTAACAGTGTTGCTTTAGCTGACATGTAGACGGATTGTCTAATTTTATTTCCCCTTTCTATGGATCATTTTAGACAAGACGTGCACTGTTGCAGACACAGCGCGTAGCCTGCTGTCATGACTAGTGTTGAGCAGAATATGCCATATTCGATTTCGCGATATATCTCGAATATATAGTCAATATCGAATATATTCGCTAAATACGAATATTCTGATAATTTTTGGAAATGAAATGATTGCGAAATTCGCTATTGCGAATGCGAAATTTCGAGAAGATGCGGAATGAGCACTCTGTTGGCTCAGAAATTCGTGATATTTACAATACAAAATAATTGCGAATATCGAGAAATGCGGAAGGACACTCTGATTGGCTCAGAATTCGTGATATTTTACAATACAAAATAATTGCGAATATTCGAGAAATCGGAAGACACTCACTGATTGGCTCAAGTTAATTTGTGATATATTACAATACACAATAATTGCGAATATTCGCCAAATGCGGAAGGAGCAACTCTGATTGGCTCAGAATATTCGTGATATATTACAATACACAATAATTTGCGAATATTCGAGAAATGCGGAAGGAGCACTCTGATGCTTTCAAATATTCGTGATATATTACAATACACAATAATTGGCGAATATTCGAAAATGCGAAGGAGCACTCTGATTGGCTCAGAATATTCGTGATATGACACAATACAAAATAATTGCGAATATTCGAGAAATGCGGAATGGAGCACTCTGATTGGCCTCAGAATATCTAATATTTCACAATACAAAATAATTGCGAAAATTCTGAAAATGCAAGGAGCACTCTGATTGGCTCAGAATATACGTGATATATTACAATACAAAATAATCGCGCGATAATCGCTATTCCGAATAATCGCATTGCGATTTTTCGGCAATATAAAATGAGCGCTGCAGCTACTCGGCCCAAGGTCTCTAATCATACCAGCAATGCTTTTAGAACGTCGATGGGGATCTCTAGATTGTGATCTGTTCTAAAAAAAAAATGAAAAATACGAATATTCGAAATAGCAATAATCGCCGCGATATTCGAGTTATTCGCGAATACTCGAATATGCAATATTCGTAGCGAATATTCGCAATGCGAATATTCGTGAGCAACACTAGTCATGACTTGGGTCACCTGCTGGTGGCACTGTTTCCCTCTAGTAACAGGGGTTTTGGTGTGCCACCAGCAGGTGTCTCCCAAGTTGCAGCTGCACTGGTATATAAGCCCGCCCTGCACTCAGTCCAGTGCTGCAGTATTTCGTCTGTTAAGCCCTGTTCCTGTCCGTCCTGATATCAGTCTGTCTCTTGATCTGCTCCCTTGACCTTGGCTTGTACTTCTGGACTTTGCTGCCGTCTCCGATCCTTGACCCCGGCTTTGACCCTGGACCTGCTTGTTTCTTATCCCTGCTGGTTACGTTCTGATTTATTGTACATATTTATGTTCACTAGTTTTGGCGGTTTTTGACGTTTATTGTATGTGTAGTTGGCGTGCTTGTTTGTGGGTGTCTTGTTTTTTCACGTGTGCCTTGTCCTCAATAGATTCATATTGTTCACTTACCTTCTGCCTATTTCCTTAGTGCAGCCCACTGACCTGTCCTCTAGTATTGGGTGTCTGTGTAGACAGCCCCCTGACACCTGCACTGCACCAACTTACTTTTGTGGATCCCCGTAACTCCGTCATTTGCATATTTGAATAGCAAATCAATGGTGTGTCTAGGGCAGTTTTGCGCAGACGGATACGCCGGTCTATCGAAATTACGCCGGTCCAAAAAAAGTAGATTTCATGCGTATATCGTTTTGGGGATGCTGCGCATCGATACGCATGCGCAGATTTAGACTTACGCCGCACATCTCCTGTAACGCCGGCGTAATGGCTCTGTGAATCGGCCCTTTGTTTTTAGTTTTTACTGCCTGGCATATACAGTGCCTTGAAAAAGTATTTATGCCTTTGAAATGTTCCACATTTTGTCATGTTACAACCAAAATCATAAATGTTTTTTTTTTGGGCATTTTATGTGATACCAAGACACATAGGGCCAGATTCAGGTAGAGTTAGGCTGGAGTATCAGTGATACGCTAGCATAACTCTCACTTTGAGCTGGCGTTTCTGTTTTCTGTAAGCAGAAAACAAGAAACGCCGGGTTTGAGTTCCTATACGAGCGGCGTATCGGAACTGCAATTTTAAAAATGGCGCTCGGGGCGTTCCCGCTGATTAACGCCGAGAATATGTTAATCAGCGAGGATCGGCAATTCACGATCGTACTCGGGCCCGACGCAGTGACTTTCCGACGTTTCCGTAAGCGATACGCGGCGTAAAGAAAAACATGCCCCCTAGGTGTAGTATCCTATGTTAAGTATGGCCGTCGTCATCGCGTCAAATTTAAAAATGTTTGCGTCGTTTGCGTAAAACGTCCGTGAATGGGCATTGACGTCATTGACGTTCACTGACAGAATTTGGAGCATGCGCACTGACAGTCGACGCATGCGCAATACGTTCGCCGCGGGATCGCGCGTAGTTTAAATAATACACGCCCCCTACCCGCCCAATTTGAATCCTGCCGGCTCATTTTCGCCAAGCCGCCGCAACTTTAGGAGCAAGTGCTATGTGAATAACAGTACTTGCTCCTAAAGTTTCGGCGGAGTAACGTTTTTTTTTTTTTTAAAACAATTTTTATTAAGTATATAAAAAGACAGTTACATATAATAAATCAGTACATGGGTTACATGACAAGAAAGCATAACAATCGGAGCAGAAATGAATATCTATAATGTCATAACCAAACAAAACATCAAGGTAGAAGGAAGGAAAACTAGGATTTGAGCGATCTATAAGTCTACAGGTATCAAACAGTACTATTGTATGTAAATCAGAGTAAGAAACAACAAAAGCCTCCTCTGTAAAAGGGTCTAGGGGGGGAGCAGTAGGTAAGTGGGTAAGTTTAGACTTTTCCCCTGTTACATTTGCTTTGTCGTTGAGAGAGGTTTATAGGATTGCTGCTGGGGGGTCAAAAAGAAGGCCCCCCTCAGGCCGTCCACCCCTAACGGGGACAATCTGTGGACGGAGGAGGGGAGCGGGGCTTATGATGTGAATCTCTGCTGAAGCAGATCAGCTAGGGGTAGGAGAAAAACCTGGGCGGTGTCAAGCAGGGAGCATGTTTGCAATGTCATATGGGATTCTCCTCTTTTAAGATCATCGTAGAGAGCAGGAGCGCGTCTTGCGCATCTCAGGGGTGGGAGATGGGACGGGGGTTAAGAGAATGAGAGGGAGTAGAGGTGAGGGTGTGGTCGGTCGGGGCCATGGTGGTGGTAGGGGGAAGGTTTGGTCGACTCAGGGATATTGTTGTGAGTTGAGCGGGCGCCTGGGGGGTCCTATGTGGGGACAGAGTGGAGGTAGCCCGGGGTTGAGGGTCAATCGATTCTCTATAGTGGGACCAGCAGGCCCACGTGAATCTGAATTTTTCGTGAGCGTCCTTGGCTTGGTGGATGAGCTGTTCCATTTCTTCTATTTTGTTTACACGGTTGTGCCAGTCCTGGATTGTAGGTGGGGCTGTGGATCTCCATCGGAGGGGACACATTGGGTAGCTGCGTTTATCAAATGTAGGGTTAGAGATTTGCGGTAGTGTGATCGTGGAAAGCACTGAGTGGTGTAGTAGATATTGCGCTGGGGAGAAGTCAATGTGGTCAGTCGTGATGTCTACAATACGTTTGTGTACCTCTTTCCAAAACGCCTGTAGGGTGGGACAATCCCACCAAATATGGAGGAGGGAGCCTGGCTCCTCACCACACCTCCAGCACAATGGTGAGACCGTTGGGAATATTTTGTGTAGCTTATCAGGGGTCCTGTACCATCTCGTGCAGAGTTTGTATCTATTTTCTTGTGCGGAGACATTTATAGAGCCTTTGTGTGTGTGTTCCCATATTATGTCCAAATCTTTGTCTGACAAGTCAATGGATAGGTCCGACTGCCAGGCTGTGCGGGTGGTCATATCGGGGGTCACGGATGAGATTAGCATTGAGTAAAGGGAGGAGATCAGGTGTTGTTGGGGTTCCTGAGAGGTGTAGATTTGTTCCAGAGGTGTAAAGTCTCTAGACCACATAGAGGGGGATTGGGCACTATCAAAGAAATGTTTCAATTGTAGGAATTTGAAAATGGTCAGTCTCAAGTGTGGGAGGGCAGCAACCATCTCCTGATACGTGAGGAGTGTGCCATTACGGAAAAATTGGGCGGCATGTGTTTTCAAGGCTTCCTGACGAGAAGCCTGGTCCCTACTGGGTACGTCGGGTGAGAAGTCAGGGTTGCGGAGTAGAGGAGTCATGGGACCTGGCGTTGGGATAGGCTTGAGAGTGCGACATGCTAACTTAAATTTGTGGAGGGTGGGGCCAATGAATGGATGAGTCGAGCAAGAAGTTGGGACTGAGCGGGGTGTTATCCAGGGGAGATGAGAGATCGGAAATTTGAGAAAAGCATTTTCTATGTTAACCCAGTCCTTGTCTCGAGCGTGGTGATGCCAGTCCGCCACTCTCACCAGATGGCAGGCTGTGTGATATAGAGACAAATCTGGTAATCCCAGGCCTCTCTTCAGTTTTGGTAATATAAGTTTGGCCCATCGTAGCCTGGGAGAACTGCCTGCCCATAGGAATGTTCTGCAGCATTTCTTGAAAAGAGTGAAAAAGGACTGTGGTAAGGCTATCGGGATGGCCTGTAAGAGGTACAATAAACGCGGGAGGACGTTCATTTTGAGGGTTGCCGCCAGGGCTGGACTGGGACAAAAATTTGGCCCTGGACTTCATCCAGACTGGCCCACTTTGACAGGTCTCTCCCATGGCGGCCGTACAACTCCCGCACCCCCCCCCCCCCGGCCACCCAAGCCCCCTCTCCCCCTTCACTAGCCACTAGTCATTCTACTTTAACAGAGTAGAACAGCTGGTACTGGTACTGTTATAGGCAGTACCAGTGGGGAAGCTAGACATTATTTCACCCGGGACAAAGAATCAGTTAGGTGCCCTCCCTTATGGGACAAGATTAGGCAGAAGTGAGAAACTTCCAGGCCATAGCTGTTGAGTCAGCTGTCTGTCCCCCATGCTCCTCTCTTGCCCCCCCCCCTGCTCCTCTGATCCTCCTCTTTCTTCTCTGTTCCCCCCAGGTGAGCGATGTGGGGAGGGAGAGGAGGTGAGTACTGCGGAAAGGCAGAAACAGAAGAGCGGAGGGGGGCGGCGGTACGCTGTCACTGAAGCCGGCCCACTGAGCCATCGGCCCACCGGGAAACTCCCCGTAGTCCCAATGGCCAGTCCATCCCTGGTCGCCGCTCTACCAAACCATGATAATCTACCTTTATTCCAATCCATCAAGTCTTCTTTGATGGACTGGAGAGCTGGCAAAAAGTTGAGGGAATATAAGTCTTTTAGGTCAGGCGGAATTTTGACTCCTAAATAAGTAATGGCTTCAATAGCCCACTTAAATTGGAAGTTTTGCTTGCATAGAGAAACTACAGAGTCCGGAAGGGTGATGTTCAGGGCCGTCGATTTTTCAAAGTTTATTTGGAGGTTAGCTAGGGAGTTAAAAAGCTGGAAGTCTTTCAGGAGGTTTGGCAGTGTGGTGATAGGGTCCGACAGAAACATTAAAACGTCGTCTGCATAGGCGGCTAGTTTGCAATGTTTTCCGCGGACTTCAATGCCCTTAATAGTGGGGTTAGAGTTTAACCGGCGCAGGAAGGGTTCCAATGATAGAATAAAGATAATGGGGGATAGGGGGCATCCTTGCCGGGTACCGTTAGATATGGAGAAGGCGTTCGACAGGCGGCCATTAACTCTAACTCTGGCGGTGGGGACGGAGTATAGTGCCAGGATCAGTTGGACAGTCCTGGCCGGCAATCCAATTTTTATGTAGGACTGTCGACATATAGTCCCACACCACCCTGTCAAACGCCTTCTCCGCGTCCAAGGATAGGAGAAAACCCTTGTTGCGGGACGACTTCAGCCAGTGGTGAAGGTTGAGAGCTTTGGTGGTGTTGTCCCTGGCCTCTCTACCAGGGACAAAGCCCACCTGGTTCGTCGAAATTAAGTCGGGGAGTATGGGCAGTAGTCTGTTGGCTAGGATTTTTGCGTAAAGTTTTAAGTCGACATTCAGTAGGGAGATTGGTCTGTAGTTTGAGACAATTGTGGTGTCTTTCCCTGGCTTAGGGATCAGGGTAATGTGGGCTTCCAGTAAGTCTTTTTTACTGGCAGTCAAGTCCGGCAGGGTGTTGTAGGTCGTCAGGAAGTGTGGTATTGTTAAGTGGGCAAAGGTTTTATAATAGCTGGCTGGTAAACCATCTGGTCCGGGGCTCTTGCCTGCCTTAAGTTGTTTCAAAGCCAGGAGTGCTTCCTCAGACGTAATGGGGGAGTGTAGGTGGGTCATGTCCGTAGACGCGTCGATTTTAGGACAATATTCATCCAGAAATGAATTTATTAGAGCGGACCTCTCTGGGGCATTGGGGCTTTTCACTGGTTCAGGTATATTATAAAGGTTGGTGAAAAAATGCACAAACAGGCCCGCTATGTCATCTGTTCTAGTGATTGTATCTCCCGATGAGGAAGTCAGGGCATTAATAGTGTGTGTCGACTTCCGCTTCTGCAAAGCGGAAGCGACAAGTTTCCCGGATTTGTTCCCGAATTCGTAAAAGATTTTGTTTGACAGTGTAAATTTTCGGGTTACCGTTCTCTGGAGTTCCTCTAGGAGGTCCTTCCGTGCTGCTACCAGGTCGTCATGTGTGCTCATCGCTAAAGAAAGTTTATGTGCCCTTTCGAGAGTTTTGATCTTATTAGTTAGCTCTGTTATGTGGGCTCGTCTGAGTTTTGATAGTTTAGCCATCAGAGACATGAATTCCCCTCTCACCACGCATTTGTGAGCGGCCCAGGTTATAGTGGGGGACGTGTCACCTGTCGTGTTTTCGTTAAAGTAGTTGGTTAGGACGTCCGAAATGTGTTGAACGTTCGCGTCGTCTAGGAGGAGCGAGTCATCAAGCCTCCATACCGGTGTCCTGGGCTGGTGGGAGGGGACACTCAGAGTCACTGTGATCGGGTGGTGGTCTGAGAGCACCATAGGCTCTATGGTGGCCTCCACCAGTGTAGGAAGGTCGTTTTGTGTGAGAAAGAAGTGGTCTATCCTGGAATATTTCACATGTAGAGGGGAGAAATATGTGAAGTCTTTTGTGGTAGGGTGTAGGGTACGCCATGTGTCATGTAAGGTTAGGGTGTTTAGTTGCGTCTTGATCGCTCTGAGGGCTCTGTACGTTAAGCAAGATGAACCATTGGAGGTGTCGAGGGATGGCATCAAGGGTACATTAAAATCCCCTCCCAGCACTATCACGCCGGCCTGAAAGGCAGTGAGTTGAAAGAGGACCTTTCGGAAAAAGGCCACTTGTTTCGTGTTGGGGGCGTATATGTTCGCTATTGTATATGGCACGTTGTTCAGTGTGCCTTTTAGAAAGAGGTACCTGCCCTATGGGTCTTTCTGTACGTCGGTCACCTGAAAGGGGCATGTTCTGGATATCAGGATAGATACCCCTTTGGATTTAGCAGTTTCGTTTGGTGCATGCAAAACCGACGGGTAGTTACGATCGGACAGCTTAGGGACATTGTCTGTTCTAAAATGCGTTTCCTGGATCAGGACTACATGTGGTTTTTCTTTCCAAAGTGAATGTAGTAGACGTGAACGCTTTTCAGGGGTGTTTAGACCACGCGCGTTTAGCGAGTACAGCTTGAGGCGTATGGGGGAGGGCCCACCTCCACTGTTGGGAAGCTGTGTGGAGGGGGGGAATGCATTGTGGGGTCGTTTGATGGGGGGAAGCGGGGACTGATGGGGGACCGACCACACACAGATAAGGGTAGGGCGAGGAGTTCGCTGTTAGGGCTAGGTATGTTGTTCAATAGGTACAATTAGTAACCGATTAGGCGAGAGGGCGTAGCACAATCGCATAGGTAGGAAGAGGATAATCGGTAATGTACAGGGTGTATCGGGTTTTCGCACCGCCTAAGGGGCTGCGGATCACCGATCCACCACTGTGTGGGGGTTGACCGGGCTCAGTGCAGGAGTCTAACACTAAAGAAAACAACACAGGTTTCGCAGTAGGGTGTTATATATCAAGATTTAAAGAAAGATTTCTAAATGGGGCCACCCCAGGGCAAATATCAAAAAGGCCAATGCAGAAGGGGGTATTCCCAACCCTATGGAGTGAAAAACCATTGTAGGGTATCAAGTGAACCGGAGCCTATGGGGAGGGCATGCAACCCCAACTCTCGCGGCTCTAGGTGTAGCGTGAAAACGTGGAGACCGCGCCCATCAGCCAGCTAAGATGAGTGACGGCATGAAAATTCAGTCACTAGGCCAACAGAGCCTGTAAATCCAAAGTAGATTATCCTCACTGCACTGTCTAAGTGAGCACTATAAAGTACGTTAGCGGTATTGGCCAGAAATTAAACATAAAGAAAACTGAGGCACTCAAAAAGGTGGAGGGGGACCTCTAAAACCAAATTCCATGGGTGACATTAGTGCACGTTGCCCATCAATGGCATGTTGGCCCCATTAGACGTGTATCTTCTCGACCTGATTAATAGTCTCTCCTCGCTCTCCTAGGGCCGGGGGCGGTTGGTGAGCCCCGATTCCCTCGGGAGTCTGGCGTGGCGGGAGAGCACCTCTGGTCAGATGGAGATCTTCTCCTACGATATCGGGTGGTCTGGGTTTCCATTGGAACCTCTTGGGGCTTGTTCCACCGTCCCACTGATTTACGATAAGGGGCATACCAGTCCGGAACAGAGACCACAGGCAGGCCCAAGGTCTCACAGAATTTGAGCAAGTCTTCCGGGACCATCAGCTTAGCTGTGCGGCCATGGCGGGATGCTTCCAGGCAGAATGGAAATTTCCATTTATAGCGGATCTCATTAGCACGCAGAACATCCAACAGAGGTCTGAGGTCGCGGCGATGTTGGAGGGTAATTCCTGATAGGTCTTGATAGATTTGAATCGGTGCTCCGTTGTATGAGGGCCTCTGGCTCCGGGCTTGTCGCAGGATGTCCTCTTTAAGTTGGAAGTCTACGAGGCAGCATACCACGTCCCGTGGCGGGTCGGTGTCTCTTCCCCTGGGGCGCAATGCGCGGTGGATTCTTTCCATAGCTATAGTTGCCTGTGGTGGTCTACCCAGGACATTGTTAAACATGGCGATTACTGCACCTCTCACTTGCTCACCCTCCACTGATTCTGGGAGGCCACGGACGCGTAGGTTCCGACGTCTTCCTCTATTGTCGAGGTCCTCTAAGTGTCTATTCACATCCCTGAGTTGCAAGGTATGGTCGTCTATTTTCTTGGTTGAACGGAATAGGACTTGTCCATGGTCATCCAGTGTCTTTTCAGTGACAGTGACCCTGTCGGCGAGGGATCTAATATCAATTTTTAGGTCCGCAATGGCTGCCGATAGCGTGTCCTTGATGTCTGCAGCGATCGCTTTCAGGTCCAAGATGTTAAGTTGTGGGAGCAAGGGGGTCTCCGCACCTCCCGTACTTGACCCCATCGGGGGTGGTGCAGCCACCTGGGATGCCATCAGTATAATGTCCGTTGGGGCTACGGATGAGGGGGGTATGGGGCCTAGTGCAGGACCTTGGTGTGAGGGCGCCATGTTCCCCCTGGCGGAGCGGAACATCTCCGGGATATTCTGAGGCGCGATATGTTCCCTTGGAGAGCGGGAACGGGAGGCCGAGGTGTTTCTGGATGCTGTGCCCATGATGAGGGAAGCGGACAGGGTATGGGATCTCCGTTAATGGTAGCAGTTTGCCCTGAGGTGGCTGGAGCTCTGAGCTTAAGCGTCCATCTTCCTGCCTGGTTCGGCCACGCCCCGGAGTAACGTAAATGAGAAACGTTACTCCAAAATAAAGATTCACTCTCCTACCTGAATCTGGCCCATAATTGTGAAGTGGAAGGAAAAAGATAAATGGTTTTCAATTTTTTTTTTTACAAATAAATGTCTGAAAAGTGTGGTGTGCTTTGTATTCAGCCCCCTTTACTCTGATACCTGATTTAAGATCTAGTAGAACCAATTGCCTTCAGAAGTCACGTAATTAGTTAATAGAGTCTATCTGTGTGTAATTTAAAGGGTTTGTAAAGGAAAACTTTTTTTTTTATCTTAATAGCTTCCTTTACCTTAATGCAGTGGTGTTTTCATGTCCTCATTGTTCGTTTTTGCGCTCACGTTGCTGTAATTTTTCTCTGATCTCCACACTTCCTGGTTGTCTGTTTCCTGATAACCACAGTACTGGGAGCTTTCTCTTTGTGGTCACTAATCAAGGAGGTGTGATAACTGTGTGTCTAAAACCCCTCAGCACCAATCAGTTTCATTTTCCAAACCATCACTGCCCTGTAATGGCTCTGTGGCTCTGTACAGCAGAGAAGCAGGAAACATGTAGAAACTAGAAACTAGAGGTGCATTATATGATTGATTTTTATCTATTTGTAATCGTTTTTAAAAGGAATCAGGTAACTATTATGTCTCTATACCCTGTAAACAGTAATTTCAGCGAAATAATATTTTTCCTTTACAACTCCTTTAATCTCAGTATAAATACAGCTGTTCTGTGAAGCCCTCTGAGTTTTGTTAGAGAACATTTATGAAGAAACAGCATCATGAAGTGCCAAGGAACACACCAGGCAGTTTAGGGAAAGAGTACGGCACAACTGCAAACGGTTGTCCACCTAAACTGACAGGCCGGACCAGGAGAGCATTATTCAGAGAAACAGTCCCATGTTCTCTTTGGAGGAGCTGCAAAGATCCCTAGCTCAGGTGGGAGAATCTGTCCACAGGACAACTATTAGTCATGAACTCCACAAATCTGGCCTTTATGGAAGAGTGGCAAGTGGAAACCCATTGTTGAAAGAAAACCAATAGAAATTATATTTGCAGTTTGCAAGAAGCCATGTGGGGCACACAGCAAACACGTGGAAGTAGGTGATGTGGTAAGATGAGACCAACATTTTATATTTTGACCTATGTGTGGCAAAAAACGAACACTGCACATCACCCTGAACACACCATCCCCACCGTGAAACATGGTGGTGGCAGCATTATGTTGTAGGAATGCTTTTCTTCAGCAGGGACAGCTGGTCAGAGTTGATGGGAAAAGGGATGAAGCCAAATACAGGGCAATCTTAGAAGAAAACCTAGCCTCGTACACACGATCCTTCAAAACTGATGAAAACAGACTGAAGGTCCTAACCGATCGCGTGTGGGCACCATCGGTCAGTTATCCTTCGGTCAAAAAAAAGAGAACTTGCTTTAAAAATCAACGCATGCTCAGACTAAATGAGGGGACGGGAGCGCTCATTCTTGTAAAACTCGCGCTCGTTTTTGAGATGGCACATTCTACATTTTTGAAATTAGTGTCTCGTTTATTGCAGCCTATTTTTTTCTTCGTTCTATTGCTAGAATAAAAACATTGGGCCGGATTCACATACACGGCGTATCTTTGTGCGGGTGTAGTGTATCTTCTTTACGCTACGCCGCCGCAAGTTTGAGGGGCAAGTGCTGTATTCACAAAGCACTTGCGTCCTAAGTTACGTTGGCATAGCATGAATGTTCTGGCGTAAGTGCGCATAATTCAAAGTAGGCTGGTAGTGGGCGCGTTCTATTAAAATGAGCCGTGACCCCACGTAAATGACGCGCCTAACGAATGGCGCATGCGCCATCCGTGGACGTATCTTAGTACGCATGCTCACAATCACGTTGCAAATACACAATGCTTTTGACGTGAACGTAACTTACACACAGCCCTATTCGCGTACGACTTACGCAAACAACGTAAAAAAAAATTTGGCGCTGTTCCGACGTCCATACCCTAAAATGACTTATACCTGCTATTTGGTGGTTTATCTTTACGCCGGATGTAACCCTTACGCAAACCGCGTAACTGGCGCATCTACGTTTGTGAATCGGTGTATCTTCCTCATTTGCATATTTAACCACTTCCCGCCCGGCCAATAGCCGATTTACGGCCGGGAAGTGGTTATGAAATCGTGACTAGACGTTCTCAAACGTCTAGCACGATTTCATGCCGCGCGCGCCCGTGAGGGCGCGCAGCGCGGCGATCGGTGATGCGGGGTGTCAGTCTGACACCCTGCACCTCCGATCTCGGTAACGAGTCTCTGGCGGAGCCTCGTTACCACGTGATCAGCCGTGTCCAATCACGGCTGATCACGATGTAAACAGGAAGAGCCGCCGACGGCTCTTCCTCACTCGCGTCTGACAGACGCGAGTACAGGAGAGCCGATCAGCGGCTCTCCTGACAGAGGGGGTTCGCGCTGATTGTTTATCAGCGCAGCCCCCCCTCGGATCGCCACACGGACCAAAAAAGGGGCAGTAAAAAAAAGATGCCAATCAGTGCCCACACATGGGCACTGATTGGCAACATTGATCCATCAGTGCCACCCCTCAGTGATCATCAGTGCCACCCCAGTGTCTGTCAGTGCCACCCCACAGTGCCAATCCATGCCCAGTGCCCACCTATCAGTGCCCACCTGTGCCACCTATCAGTGCCCACCTGTGCCACCTATCAGTGCCCACCTGTGCCACCTATGAGTGCCCACCTGTGCCACCTATGAGTGCCCACCTGTGCCGCCTATGAGTGCCCATCTGTGCCGCCTATGAGTGCCCAGTGCTGCCTATGAGTGCCCATCAGTGCCGCCCATGAGTGCCCATCAGTGCCGCCCATGAGTGCCCATCAGTGCCGCCCATGAGTGCCCATCAGTGCCCCATACCAGCGCCGCCTATCAGTGCCCATCAGTGCTACCTAATCGGTGCCCATCAGAACTACCTCATCGGTGCCCATCAGTGCCACCTCATCGGTGCCCATCAGTGCCACCTCATCGGTGCCCATCAGTGCCCGTAATTGAAAGAGAATACTCATTTACAAAAAAATTAACAGAAAAAAATAAAAACTTTATTTTTTTTTCAAAATCTTTGCTCTATTTTTAGTTGTTGCGCAAAAAAAAAAAAAAATCGGAGAGGTGATCAAATACCACCAAAAGAAAGCTCTATTTGTGGGGAAAAAAGGACGCCAATTTTGTTTGGGTGCAGTGTAGCATGACCGCTCAATTGTCATTCAAATTGTGACAGTGCTGAAAGCTGAAAATTGGCTTGGGCGGGAAGGTGCGTAAGTGCCTGGTATGGAAGTGGTTAACATGTGAACGCCGAATGCGTAACTATGCGCCCATGATACGCCGGCGTAGGCAAGTTACGTTGAACGAGTGAGGCCATGTTTTTCGGCGTATCTTGCTTTAGGAATTGGCGTAAAGATGTGACGGCGCATCTTTGTACTTACGTCGGCGTATCTCGAGATATGTCGGCGTAAAGCTACGTGAATCCGGGCCGTTGTTTTGCTTGAAGCTATTTAGACAGAGTTCTCCCATACTGATTTCTTTTCTTTTTTGCTTGTGATCTCATTTTTTTTTTTTTTTTTTTAGAAAGCCAGATCTCCAAAATAATTGTTTGTACTTTTTAACGTAAATTAAATCACCATTTATTCTGGCAAACCAAAAATAAAAAAAGAAGGGCAACACTTGACCAATTCACAAAATACATGCAGACTTTTTGGACACCAAAGGCACATTCCACCATGATCAAGAACAAAATCAGCAACCTCGGGAGTCACAATGTGCTCCCCAAAAACAATCATCTCGTTAAATCAACAATAATTTGCAGCCAAGAAATATGTTGTAAACTATTATACCTCACTGAAGATCAGCAGATCTGGCTCCTCAGTGTCACCCAGCTCCTTGGCACACTCTGCAGGGGTGGGGGGAACCGTGGAAGGGACGCTGGAAGAAAGGGTGGAAGGAAGACTGGAAAGTGATTCCCGGGCCTCCATTTGATCATCCAAAAAGCTGAGGTGCTTGTAGTACCACAGCTTGGGCTCCTTTACATCACGTGCTGCTGCTCCTGACCTCTGAGATTGAGGCACTTTGAGGTAGGTCTTTCTGTATGTGTTCCTGAGGTTGTTGATTTTATCCTTGATCATGGTGGATGTGACCTCCGAAATCCAAGTCTGCCTGTATTCCGCAAATTCTCACATTTGTTTTCTGATAGCCTGGGTGCTTGACGTCCCACAGGCAGATGAGTTCCCTGTACTTGTCTGTAAACTTCATAAGCAAGTCTGGGGTATTTAATTTGTCCATATTTTTTTTTTCTTTCTAGAATAGCAAAACAAAAACATATAAACACTAGGCTCAGCTTTTACATTGTCAGAATCTGTGCACAATCTTTTGACCTTCTTTTCAAATTTTTATTGAGAAAATAAACGCAGAGTACAAGGACAAACGGTTTTGGTTTGACACAATAAAGAGTACAAAAAGGTACATACAGAACGTAGTACATGCAGTCATGTGTATAGCATTACAGCTTATTGAACCGAGAGATAATGTAACAATACTGAACACACTAAGGGGAAGCGTAACAGGAACATGACTGTGCGATGCTTAGAAGGGGACATATAGGAATCCTTCACGGGGGGGCAACTCTAATCAAACAGAGGAGTAATACGTATAACTGTACTCTGTAGGTAAAAAAAAAAGAGGAAACAGAAAACTAATTCTGGGTAAGGAATTCCAACATTACCCGAGATAACGTTGACAACTTTTCAAGGTATAAAGAGAAGAGGATCAAGAAAGAGAAAGAAAGAAAAAAAAGAACTTAAGGAAGGGAGTGTAGAGTAGAGAGAGAGAAAGAAGAAAAAGAGAGAGAAGAAAGAGAAGCAGACAAAGAAGAAAGGGAGAAAGAGAGGATGTCGGCAGGACCGCAGGAACCCCAGAAGGTTACGAAAATAAAGGGGCATAAACTATAACGAATCATGGCACTAGCAAGGCCGTGTCGAATCCCGGGGAAGAAAATTCTCCACCCAGGGAGTCCAGATATTACTGTGTTGGGTAACCCAATCCAGAATTGTCGCTTCTATTTTGCTGTGGATCATAGCCTGGGTCATCCTGCTTCTAACTTCCGCTATGTGCAAATTTGGGGACTTCCAAGCCTTCGCTATAGTCTGCTTAGGCGCAGTAGTCAGTTGGAGCAGGAGTCTGACATGGGCCCTTGTGTAATCCTTACGTATTAGGTTTAAAAGGGCTATGGACGGGTGAGGGACCAAAGTATCGTGTAGCAGGGTGGAAGCCATTTGGAATATTACTACCCAAAAGCGTTGTACAATCGGGCAGGACCACCAAATATGTTCATGTGTACCCTTTGCCCCACATCCCCGGAAACATACTGATGGATAGGATGGCAAAAATTTAGAGATCCTAGCGGGAACTAGATATCACCGCATAAAGACCTTGTAGTTTGCCTCCAGGGCCACCACATTTTGAGAGGAGGCTTTCGTATAGGCCCAAATATTTGCCCAATCCTCCACATCCAATGTTATCTGAAGGTCTTTGGACCACTGTGCAGCATAGAGGGGGAGGTCAGTCGGGGAAGCAGTGAGATAGTTATATATGCGTGAGATGACACCGGGAACATGTGGATCAGAGTTACAAATGCTCTTGTAAAGAGAGAATTCTCCCAGAGAGGTGCAATCATTAACCACTTTAGCCCCGGACCATATTGCTGTCCAAAGACCAGAGCATTTTTTGTGATTCGGCACTGCGTCGCTTTAACTGACAAATGCGCGATCGTGCGACGTGGCTCCCAAACAAAATTGCCCTTCTTTTTTTTCCCACAAATAGAACTTTCTTTTGGTGGTATTTGATCATCTCTGCGTTTTTTTTTTTTTGCGCTATAAACAAAAGTAGAGCGACTTTTTGCTATAATAAATATCCCCAAAAAAGATATAAAAAAAACATTTTTTTTCCTCAAATTAGGCCGATACGTATTCTTCTACATATTTTTTGTTAAAAAAAAATCGCAATTAGCGTTTATTGATTGGTTTGCGCAAAATTAATAGCGTTTACAAAAAAGGGGGTCGTTTTATGGCATTTTTATTAATATTTTTTTTTACTAGTAATGGCTAGTGTTGAGCAGAATATGCCATATTCGAATTCGCGATATATCTCGAATATATAGTCGAATATTCGACATATATTCGCTAAATACGAATATTCGTGATATTTTTTGGAAATGAAATGATTGCGAATTTTCGCTATCGCGAATTGCGAATTGCGAATTGCGAATTGCGAATTGCGAATTGCGAATATTCGAGAAATGCGGAATGGAGCATTCTGATTGGCACAGAATATTCGTGATATATTGCAATATAAAATAATTGCGAATATTCGAGAAATGCGGAATGGAGCACTCTGATTGGCTCAGAATATTCGTGATATATTACAATACACAATAATTGCGAATATTCGGCAAATGCGGAAGGAGCACTCTGATTGGCTCAGAATATTCGTGATATATTACAATACACAATAATTGCGAATATTCGAGAAATGCGGAAGGAGCACTCTGATTGGCTCAGAATATTCGCGATATATTACAATACACAATAATTGCGAATATTCGAGAAATGCGGAAGGAGCACTCTGATTGGCTCAGAATATTCGCGATATATTACAATACACAGTAATTGCGAATATTCGAGAAATGCGGAAGGAGCACTCTGATTGGCTCAGAATATTCGCGATATATTACAATACACAATAATTGCGAATATTCGAGAAATGCGGAAGGAGCACTCTGATTGGCTCAGAATATTCGCGATATATTACAATACACAATAATTGCGAATATTCGAGAAATGCGGAATGGAGCACTCTGATTGGCTCAGAATATTCGTGATATATTACAATACAAAATAATTTCGAAATTTCGAGAAATGCGGAATGGAGCACTCTGATTGGCTCAGAATATTCGTGATATATTACAATATAAAATAATCGCGCGATATCGCTATTGCCGAATAATCGCATTGCGATTTTTTCGGCAATATAAAATGAGCGCTGCAGCTACTCGGCCCAAGGTCTCTAATCATACCAGCAATGCTTTTAGACGTCGATGGGGATCTCTAGGATGTGATCTGTTCTAAAAAAAAATTGAAAACATTCGAATATTCGAAATAGCGAATATTCGCCGCGATATTCGCGATATTCGCGAATACTCGAATATGCAATATTCGTAGCGAATATTCGCAATGCGAATATTCGTGAGCAACACTAGTAATGGCGGCGATCAGCATTTTTTTTCAGTACTGCGATATTATGGCGGACACATCGGACACTTTTGACACATTTTTGGGACCATTGGCATTTTTATAGCGATCAATGCTAAAAAAATGCATTGTATTACTATAAAAATGCCATTGGCAGTGAAGGGGTTAACACTAGGGGGCGGGGAAGGGGTTAAGTGTGTTCCTGTTTGTGTTAAAACTGTATGGGGGGGTGGACTCACTAGGGGAAATCACTGATCTTCTGTTCATACATTGTATGAACAGAAAATCAGCGTTTCCCCCGCTGACAGGAACGAGAGCTTTGTGTTTACACACATAGCTCTCGTTCCCCGCTCTGTACCGAGCAATCGCGTGTGCCCGGCGGGCACGCGCGCGGGACTCGGGGGCGTGCGTGGGGCGTGGGCCGCCGGCGTATCGCACGGGCCCCCTAGTAGCCGAAAAAGAGAGGACGTAGAGCTACGTGCTCCCGCGAGACAGAGCCACCGTCCCGCAGTAATATGACGGCGGGCGGTCGGGAAGTAGTTAATCACTGTTCGAATAAAGTGAGATATTTGTAAGTAACGAAAGTACTCAGTATAGGGGAATTTAGCCTGAGCCTGGAGGGTTGAGAAGGATTTAGGGGAAGTAGAGGAAACAAGATCGCCCACACAGTGTAGCCCAGCCCGAGCCCAAAGGCGAAAAGAGGCAGGTTCGGAGAGAGCAGGAAAGAAAAGTGGGTGACCGAGAGGGGCGTGGCCGGCAGCCGGAGCGGATGGCTGTGTGAGACAGGAGCTCCGAGGAAAGAACCGGTATCCAGCGACTTCAAGCTACCTAACCAGCCCTGCTATACTCCTTCTCCCTGGGAAGTAACTCTGGGCGACAAGAGGATAAGATGGGGAAACGAAAAACGGACAAAAAACACAAAAAACTGACCGACTTCTACCCCGCGGCGAGTACGCCAGGGCCACAAGATGGTAGCCACTATACATACTGCATCACGTCTTCCCAACACAATATGTCTTTATCGGTCATATCCATGAATGTACATGGGCTTAATAGTCCATTCAAGAGGAGCTCTATGTGGAGAGACACTATCAAACTTAAAGGTAAAATCCTGTGTGCACAGGAAACTCACTTTATGACTGCAAAACAACCAAAATGTACCCACAAAGCCTTTCCCCATATTTTTCAAGCAACGGCCCCGGTTAAAAAGCGGGGTGTATTAATCACAATTAAACACTCTGTTGCCTTCCAATTGCATGAAGAGTTTAGTGATCCGAACGGCAGGTTTATCATTCTGGTATGTGAGTTGAACAATTCCACTTACACTTTAGTAAACCTGTATGCCCCCAACCAAAGACCGATTTCCTACAGTACATTAAGTCCCTCATGAAAAAGGTTAACAAAATGAAAAAGGGATCTTTACTAATTTGTGGGGATTTTAATTGCATCGTGGACAAGCACTTAGACAGCTCTAGCAAATCCCCGTCCTCCAGGAAAGAGCTGCAACCCCTGCTGCTGGAACATGATCTTTATGACCCCTGGCGGTGCCTCAACTCAACTGAAAGGGACTATACCTACTACTCTTCTCCCTATCGCCTATACTCAAGGATTGACTATTTTCTCACGGATCGTACCCTGTTGCATAGAACTGAATTGGCTAAGATTCATACTATCACGTGGTCAGACCACGCCCCGATATCCTTAGTGTTAAAAAGTACCTCCAATGTTCCCCCTACGTACCTTTGGAGGAATAATATTGATCTCCTTGCGAATCCTACTGTTGTATCACAGATTACTAAACAACTGACTGAATTTTTTGTGCTCAATGATACTCCTGATGTTAATATATCTACATTATGGTGCTCTCATAAGGCTTTTAGTAGAGGTCTGCTTATCCAAGCTGCGGCCCGGGAAAAAAAGAGGAGGGGAGCACTATTGAACAATCTTCTCACCAATCTCAAATCCCTAGAAAACCTTCACAAGAAGGCTACATCTCCTAAAATAGAATCTGACCTTTTTAAGTGTAGGCAAGAAATTCGTTTGGCACTTCTATCCAATCACCAAAATAGTTTAAAGAGGCTCAAGGCCCAGTTCTATGTACATGGGAACAAAGCGGGCAAACTTTTAGCTAACTACATATCTAGGAAGCAACGAAAAATGAACTTGGCGTCCATCAGAGACGCCCATACTAATGTGTTAGAACACCACCCCAATAGAATAGCTAATGCATTTATGAAATATTATCGAGACTTATATAACCTTCGATTAGACGGTGACACCCCTCAGCCCACCGCTCATTCTATCGACTCGTTTCTAGAATCAGTATCACTCCCATCGTTAAAGGATGAGGAGCTCAGTGCTTTGAACTCCCAGATCTCCAGTAAGGAGATATTGGATACCATCAAATCTCTACCCAAAAATAAATCCCCTGGAGCTGATGGCTTTACAGCCGAGTACTTTAGGGTGTTCTCCCAATCACTGGTCCCTTACATGGAAAGATTGTTCGGTAGTGCCTCATCCTCAGCCTTCTTTCCAGAAGAGATGCTTCAAGCCATAATTGTGACATTGCCCAAACCAGGGAAGAAGCCGGATTCACCTCAGAACTTTAGACCAATTTCCCTTCTTAACACAGACCTCAAGGTCTATGCAAAAATATTGGCCAATAGGCTGGCAAATATAACCCCCTCCTTGGTCAAAGCGGATCAAGTGGGATTTGTTAAGGGACGGCAAGCTCCTGACGGCACTAGGAGGTTGTTTGACCTGCTACATATAGCTGAGACCAAAAAAATTCCCGCGGTCATTTTGGCACTTGATGCTGAAAAGGCCTTTGATAGGGTCCACTGGGGCTATTTGCGGGCCACATTGCAGAAATTTGGCCTCCGGGGACGAATCTTGTCAGCAATCCTAGCCCTATATTCTACACCTTCAGCGAGGGTCTTCACATCGAATGCTCTCTCTGACAAATTTAGCATCACAAATGGTACCCGCCAGGGATGCCCACTTTCTCCTATCATTTTCACGCTAATGATGGAACCCTTGGCGGAGGCCATCAGGACTGATGTCAATATAACGGGTATAGGGGTGGGGAGAATGGTACATAAAATCGGCCTTTTTGCCGATGACGTGGTACTGACACTTACCAAACCGGCTTGTTCTCTGGAGGGTGTGTTTAGAGTATTAGAGAAATATAGCAATGTTTCCTATTATAAATTGAATGTGGTGAAGTCATGCTTGTTGCCTATCAACGTGTCCCAAAGACAAATGGACACTTTGAGAGGTAAATATAAATTCCAGTGGATGTCAAAGGCAATTTCTTATCTGGGTATCCGGTTGTCCTTTCCCTCCTCGTTAACATATGAAGCCAACTTCCCTACCCTGATTCATACGATCAAAACTGATCTTCAACATATAGGGGCTGATTTACTAATGAATCTGCGCTGCGCCGGTACATGCCTTAATTAGTGCGCTGGATGAATCCCTAATTAGGCGCATGAACCGGCGGCAGCAGCAGCGCGATGTGATTGATAAGTAAAGCCGCCGCCGAACTCCCTGTATAAGTCTATGGGGGGAAATCTTAATAGTGAATTTTAAAGGCTAATCTGCAAGTTTTGTCCTAAAAAGTTTTTGGGGACCTCAGTCCTGCCCCAGGGGACATGTACCAATGCTTTTTTTATTTTTTAAAACGGCCGTTTTTTCGGGAGCAGTGATTTTAATAATGCTAAAAGTGCAATAATAAAAGTGTAATTTTCCTTTAAATTTCGTAGCATGGGGGGCTCTAATGTCAGCATGTGAAAAAGCGCATGTTTCCCGTGGTTAGAACTCTGCACAAAATGTCATTTTTCAAAGGAAAAAAGCCATTTAAAACTGACTCGCGGCTATAATGAATTGTCGGCTCCCGGCAATTGCAGGAGAATTCATTCATTAAAAAAAGGAAAAAAAAAGCGTGGGGGTCCCCCCAAATTCAATAACCAGACCCTTTAGGTCTGGTATGGATATTAAGGGGAACCCCGCCGTCAATTTAAAAAAAAAAATGACGTGGGGTTCCCCCCAAATATCCATAACCAGACCCTTCGGGTCTGGTGTGGAATTTAAGGGGAACTCCACTCCAAATTTAAAAAAAAATGGCGTGGAGTCCCCCCTAAAATCCACACCAGACCCCTTATCCGAGCACGTTGACCTGGCCGGCCGCAGAAAAGAGGGGGGGACAGAGCGCGGCCCCCCCCCCCCTCTCCTGAACCGCACCAGGCCACATGCCCTCAACATTGGGAGGGTGTTTTGGGGTGCCCCCCAAAACACCTTGTCCCCATGTTGATGAGGACAAGGGTCTCTTCCCCACAACCCTTGCCCGATGGTTGTGGGGGTCTGCGGGCAGGAGGCTTATCAAAATCTGGAAGACACCTTTAACAAAGGGGCCCCCCAGATCCCGGCCCCCCCCCTGTGTGAAATGGTAATGGGGTACCTTGTACCTCTACCATTTCACGAGTAAAAAAAATGTAAAGGGTTAAAAACGACAAGAGCCGGTTTTGGACAAGTCCTTTATTATCTTCTTTTCTTCGGGTTTCTTCTTCCTCCTCCTTCTTCTTCCTCTGCTTCTGTCTTGGGTCTTCTATGCCCGCATCTTGCCCGGTGATCTGCCAGTCTGGTTCCATCTATCTGTTTTGTTCCAGCTGAGCACGCCCATCCGACGGAAACTGCCGAGCGCGTGTGTTAGCTGCCAGATGCGTTCGCTCCCGATCGTTCGGATGGCAGGTAATGCACGCTGCCGCTCGGCAGAAAGGGGAGGAATGTATTTTTTTTATTTTTATTGCTAACTAATCTGTTAAACAGCCGCCGTGGCCGAGAGCATAGACAGCTGACGATCAGCTGTTGAGTTCGGCTATTTCCGTAGACTATCACTGCGCATGCGCAGTTGGTAACTGCTCATGCGCAGTTAGTTCTGGAACAAATCTCATAGTGGAACAAGGCTGACAAGTCACCGGCGTGTTCTTCCATCTTCTGTTCCTCCCGCTGTTCTTCTCGTCCGCATCTTCTTCTCCTTCTTGGTTTTCGCCGGAGGTGCCGCTTCCAATTGAAATCCCCGCTGTCTGCCGGACCACGCCCCCCCCCTCTGACGCCACGGGCAAGCTCTTAGGAGTGTGCTGCAAGTGCGTCAGAGGGGGGCGTGGTCACAAGTGAGAGGGCGGGCAATTCAATTTGAAGCTCGTGCGCGGCTTTTTCTTTGCCAGAGTCGCCGCTTCCAATTGAATTGCCCGCTTTCTGGAACATGTGACCACGCCCCCCTCTGATGCACAGGCACCACACGGGGACTTTCCTAAGAGCTTGCCCGTGGCGTCAGAGGGGGGGGCGTGGTCCGGCAGACAGCAGGGATTTCAATTGGAAGCGGCGCCTCCGGCGAAGAAGAACAAGAAGAAGATGCGGACGAGAAGGACAGCGGAAGAAGATGGAAGAACACGCCGGGCAAGATGCGGGAATAGAAGACCCAAGACAGAAGCAGAGGAAGAAGAAGGAGGAGGAAGAAGAAACCCGAAGGAAAGAAGAAAGAAGATAATAAAGGACTTGTCAAAAACCGGCTCTTGTCGTTTTTAACCCTTTACATTTTTTTTACTCGTGAAATGGTAGAGGTACAAGGTACCCCATTACCATTTCACACAGGGGGGGGCCGGGATCTGGGGGGCCCCTTTGTTAAAGGGGTCTTCCAGATTTCGATAAGCCTCCTGCCCGCAGACCCCCACAACCACCGGGCAAGGGTTGTGGGGAAGAGACCCTTGTCCTCATCAACATGGGGACAAGGTGTTTTGGGGGGCACCCCAAAACACCCTCCCAATGTTGAGGGCATGTGGCCTGGTGCGGTTCAGGAGAGGGGGGGGGCCGCGCTCTGTCCCCCCCTCTTTTCTGCGGCCGGCCAGGTCAACGTGCTCGGATAAGGGGTCTGGTGTGGATTTTAGGGGGGACTCCACGCCATTTTTTTTTAAATTTGGAGTGGAGTTCTCCTTAAATTCCACACCAGACCCGAAGGGTCTGGTTATGGATATTTGGGGGGAACCCCACGTCATTTTTTTTTTTTTAATTGACGGCAGGGTTCCCCTTAATATCCATATCAGACCTGAAGGGCCTGTAATGGAATTTGGGGGGACCCCCACGTCTTTTGAATAATTATTTTAAAATTCGTACCATGGGGGGGGGGGATGTCAGCAGGTGAATAAAGCGCACTTTTCATGTGGTTAGAAATATGTCTTTGCACAAAATGACATTCTGAAAAAAAAAAAAAAAAAGCCATTTAAAACTGACTCGCGGCTATAATGAATTGTCGGCTCCCGGCAATTGCAGGAGAAATCATTCATTAAAAAAAGGGAAAAAAAGCGTGGGGGTCCCCCCAAATTCAATAACCAGACCCTTTAGGTCTGGTATGGATATTAAGGGGAACCCCGCCGTCAATTTTAAAAAAAAATGACGTGGGGTTCCCCCCAAATATCCATAACCAGACCCTTCGGGTCTGGTGTGGAATTTAAGGAGAACTCCACTCCAAATTTAAAAAAAATGGCGTGGAGTCCCCCCTAAAATCCACACCAGACCCCTTATCCGAGCACGTTGACCTGGCCAGCCGCAGAAAAGAGGGGGGGACAGAGCGCGGCCCCCCCCCTCTCCTGAACCGCACCAGGCCACATGCCCTCAACATTGGGAGGGTGTTTTGGGGTGCCCCCCAAAACACCTTGTCCCCATGTTGATGAGGACAAGGGTCTCTTCCCCACAACCCTTGCCCGGTGGTTGTGGGGGTCTGCGGGCAGGAGGCTTATCGAAATCTAGAAGACCCCTTTAACAAAGGGGCCCCCCAGATCCCGGCCCCCCCCCTGTGTGAAATGGTAATGGGGTACCTTGTACCTCTACATCTTGCACATGTGCTTTAAAATGTCAGTCTGGACATCAGTTCTAGGAAACAATACTTACCGCTTTGTCCTTCCTTTTCTGGTGACTAAACATTTCATGCATACACACCAGGAAAGAGCTTAGAGACAAATCACACTTGATGGTTTAGGCCCAAACTAGTTCAGCTGCAGCGGTTGAAATCCATAGCAGGAAAAAAATATCACAAAACAAACTTCAAAATTTGAAAGTAATTTTATTGGTCCACAAAACAAGGAAAGCAAAACAAAAAATTACAAATAAACACACCAAAAATATATAAAAACACCTAAAAACAAAACAAAAAAGACCAACGTTTATTTCACAGTCATTGGAAAATAAATCATGCTTTTGAAATAACAGGATAGACCCACAGGATTAAAACATTAGTCATTAACATCTTGAGAAACATTTAGCAAAATTATGTAGCAGAGAAAACATCAAAAAATACAAAACTTGCTCCAAAACATCTCTGTTTCGCTCCGCCATTACTTCCAGCCAGCAAATCTGCCCCCTCTGAGGGGCAGCTGACACGTGCAGTATCCACGCTTTTTATAACATGTGTGCTAATGAACCAATTGGAAACACATGAAGAAATGTCAGCCTCTAGTTTGTGTGCACTTGTAACTGCTTACACCTGTTAAGGATGTCCTTAAATTACTAAGCCAAAAAAACAGCTTTCTGAGCATGCTCAGAAAGATGCAAGTCATTTTCAGGATGAAACTTCCAACTTCTTTTTCTAACTGTTCGAGCATGCCCAGTTCACTCGAAATGCAGTACCAGAATCAAATCTGCAATGGCGGATGAAAGCATTAGAGGTGTTTAATTTTTTTTTGGTCCCCATGAAGTGATGCTTTACAAGCTGAAGGGGAGGTCTTATAGAATTTTTACGTAACAAACCGAAATAGTAATAATTTAAAAGCCCCTGTCCCTAGTAGCTCGCAGTCAGAAGCGAACAAGCAGCATTTTTATTGTTTCCGGTTACCAGTTTAGATTTACAGATGAGGTCTAGTGCTATAAATATTCCTCTTGCTGTTACGCACGCTATGATACCTCACATGTGTGGTTTGAAGAATGTTTCCATATGTGGGCGGGCCTTAAATGTGTAAGCCCCGCCCACATATTGAACCCCCGTTCAAACCCCACATGTGAGGTATCATAGCGTACGTTAGAGCGAGAGCAATACTTTTAGCACTAGACCTCCTCTGTAAATCTAAACTGGTAACCTGAAACACATAAAAAAGCGTTGCCTATGGGTATTTTCAAGTACTGAAGTTTGGCGCCATTCCATGAGTGTGTGCAATATTAAAGTGTAACATGTTGGGTATCTATTTACTCGATGTAACATCATCTTTCACATTATGGCCATAAATTGGGCTAACTTTAGTGTATTCTTAATTTGTAACCACTTGAGCCCCAGAGCATATTACTGGTCACTGACGGGGCCATTTTTTGCATTTCAACACTGCGTCATTTTGACTGACAATTGCGTGGTTGTGCGACGTGGCCCCCAAAAAAATTTGGCGTCCTCATCCTCCCCCCCCCCCCCCCCTAAAAATTTTTTTTTTTTTTTTGGTGGTATTTGATCACCTCTGCGTTTTTTCTTATTTTTGCTTGACCCAAAAATATAGCGACAATTTGGTAACTAAAAAAACATCTTTTTTACTGTTTGCTATAATAAATCTCCCCCAAAATATATTCAAAAAATGTTTGCCCTCAGTTTAGGCCGATAAGTATTCTTGGACATATTTTTGGTTGCAAAAAATCACAATAAGCGTTTGATTGGTTTGGGCAAAAGTTCTAAGTAGGGGTTGGTCTTATGGGTTTTTTTTGGAATAATTTTTTGTTTTACTAGTAATGGTGGCTATCATTGTTTTTTCTGGCTAATGCGACATTGTGGCGGACACATTTTTGTGAGATTTGGCATTTTTTGTAGCGAGCAATGGTATAGAAATGCATTGCTTACTATAAAAATGACACTGGCAGGGAAGGGGTTAACACTAGGGGCGCGGAAGGGGTTGAATATGTTACCTGGGTGTGTTCTAACTGTAAAGGGGGTGGGACTGTGTAGGGGAAATGACAGATCGCTGTTCATACATTGTAGGGACAGACGAGCAGGCATTCCCCCCCCCCTGACAGGACCGGGATAAAGGGGAACTCCACCCCAAATTATAAAAAAAAACGGCGTGGGGGTCCCCCTTCAGGTACACAACAGGCTCTTAGATTTGATCTGGAACATAAGGGGTTAAACCCACGCCAAAAAACGGCGTGGGGTTCCCCCTCAGATCCAGACCAAACCCTTCTCCCAGGCACGCAGTCTGGCCGGACAGGAATGGGGGTGGGGACGAGCGAGCGCCCCCCCCCCCCTCCTGAGCCGTACCAGACCACATGCCCTCGACATGGGGGAGTGTGTGCTGTGGGGGAGGGGGGCACTGCCCCCCCACCCCAAAGCACTCTTGTCCCCATGTCGATAGGGACAAGAGCCTCTTCCCGACAACCCTGGCCGTTGGTTGTCGGGGTATGCGGGCGGGGGGCTTATCAGAATCTGAGAGCCCCCTATATTAAGGGGGCCCCCAGATTCTGGCCCCCCACCCTATGTGAATGAGTATGGGGTACATCGTACCCCTACCCATTCACCGGGTGGAAAAGTGTAAACACAAAAAAAGACACACAGAAAAAAATAATTTATTAGTCAGCTCCGGGGGTCTTCTGCCGGGACCCCCCACCACCAGCCCATTGGGCCCCGGGCTTCGCCGTGTTCTGCCGGGGGGGGACACCCACTGATGCTCTCCGCCATGTCCAGCCAGGCCCCCACCCCAAAATAAGCTCTTTCACATCCGGGGGGGCCGGCCGAAAAAAGCAGAGAACAACGGGGGCGGAGCCCCTCGGTCTTCAAGACGTTTTCTGCCGGGGGGGCTCCAGCCCCGCACCGGTCTTCGCCGCCGCCTTCCGCCGGGGGGGACACCCACCGATGCTCTCGGCCATGTTCGGCCAGGCCCCCTACCCCAAATCAAGCTCTTTTACATCCGGGGGGGGGGGCCGG
The DNA here is from genome assembly GCA_029574335.1 of Rana kukunoris. Lineage (NCBI taxonomy): Eukaryota > Metazoa > Chordata > Amphibia > Anura > Ranidae > Rana > Rana kukunoris. Next base: position 29,430 of record JAJQKJ010000042.1, read on the forward strand.
CGGAAATGGCAGAGAACAACGGGGGCGTCGCCACTCCTCGGTCCTGTGGACGTGTGTGTGAGGCTCTCTGGACTTCCAGAGAGCCATGGAAGCTATCAGCCCAGGGGGAGGCTCTATTTCCCGGGCGGTGAGGGAAGCTATGCCTGTAGAGGGGCCGGATACCATTTCAAGGACAGTGGAGAGTTTGAGACCATCAGATGAGGATCTCAGGTATCTGGAGTCCCAGATTGCTCTCTCTGCATGGCAGGAGCAGCAGCCAGGTGAAAGTGATTTTGAAGCTACAGGCCGTCGGATGGAGGTCTATGCAGTCTTGGATAGGCTTATGGACTTTTTGGTGGTAGTGCATGAAGACCTGGCACGCTTAAGAACAGCCAGAGATCGGGTGGGCAAAAAGAAGCGGAAGGGGCTATCGCCTGAGTGTTCAGACATTGAAAACGACCCTGAGTGAGTATATCATTTTTTGGAACCGGCTGTTGGATCAGTCTACTATGGACACTGATGAGATGGATGAGTTGGAGGAACGCCTGATGGAAGTTTGTGATAAGGGAAGCCAGGCTGCTCGCCGTAGCTCCCAGGCTGAGGTGCCAATTTCCCCTTTGCCACCAGGGGGCGCCCAGCCTGGAGGCCTGGTCGGATCCCCCGCGATCACCGCGGGACCGGAAGTGGCGGGTCCCGGGCTGCTGTGGACGAGGAGGAAGTCATGGAGGTTGGAGGAACGCAGGACGAAGTCGCGGCGGGTATTGCCGCGAATGTGTGTGCCGCGAGTCGCGAGGCTACTGCTGCGGTGGATGCCGCGGGTCGCGGGACTGCCGCTGCGGGTGTGGAGCCGGAGGGTATTGCCGCGAAAGTGAACACCGCGGGTTGCGGGGTTACCGCTGAAGGTGTGGAGCCGGAAGTAGCGGATCCCGGGACAGCTGCGGGTGAGGAGACGGGACTTGTGGAGGCTGTTGCTGTGAAGGATGGAGCAATGAAGGATGGAGCAATGAAGGACGGTTCCGTGGGTGTGAGTGCCATGGATCGTGGGATTTCTGCCGAGGACACTGTGAGGGGTGAGATACCTACCATCGTCTCATCCCGGGTTTTGGGGGTGGCCACTGTTGCGGAGACTGTTGGGTCATCTTTTCCTGCGGACTTGCTGCCGGGTGGTGGGGTGCCTCTTGTGGCTTCCCCCTCCGGCCCTTCAGTTTCTGTGTCCGTGGCGATGACCCCCCAGTGCATGGAGTGGGGTGATTGCGAGCAGGGTAGTATAACTAGCCCATGTCTTGCGATGGACCACATACGGCTGCTGGAGGGTGAGCCAACCAAAGCGGACCAGAGTACTGGTTTTCATGACATTGGGGTACCCTCTGGGGTTTTGGAGCATACGGGACAGCCCCAAGTGGGTCTTCTGGGCGGTGCGGGGACCCCTCCGGCAGCAATTATTTCTGCTGGGGGTGTTTCCGGTGCTTGTGCACCTGCTGTGCCCAGGGCCCCTGGGAAAGACTTAAGTATAGCTGTTGATAATGTTGATTCTAGCAATGTTGTTGTTTCTGATCTCCCCCTGCCTCCTCCCCAAATCAGTGGGTCCCAGGAGGCTGGGGTTATGTCGGCCCTAAAAGTGGGTTGTCTTTTGCAGATGTCACTGGTGGCAGGGTACAGCTTGGGCGTTTTTATAGTGCCCATGGTACGATGGCTTTTAGGGGCTCAGTGCCAGCTGCCACTAGGGTGGGGGGAGTGGAGCGTAAGCGCCATAACGTTGTACAGCTGCGCTGGTTGGAAGAGTTTGGTCGTCCTCCGGGGAGAGATGAGGTGGTGGATATGGTGTTGGCCCTTGGGTTTAAGGCATCAGACATCTTTGCTGTTATCCACCCCTCGGGCTCCCTGGAGTATGATGTAAGTTTTGGTACCCCCGTCTTAATGGAGAGTTTTATCTCCAGACGGGAGGTGGTGAAGAATCAATCCTCGTGGAAATCCTTTAGAGCAGTCCCCCTGTCTAGACAGGAAGAAATAAAAAGGGTGTCAGTCCTGGTTAGAAATGAATCTATTCCCGCAGAGGATATCACAACATGGTTGGAGCGGTACGGCCAGGTGATGGCCCCGCCAGGGAAAGTTTTGGATGCCAAGGGGATCTGGACTGGTGCCTGGTCTGTCTCAGTAAGGCTTAGACGCATCGGGTTATCAGTGACACATGTGCCTGCGTCAGGTTATATTGGGAGGGATAGGATCCTTGCATTCTATCCAGGGCAACCTAAGCTCTGTTTTAGATGCAACAGTCCTTTGCATTTCAGTAGGGATTGTAGGGAACCCTTTTGCTCAAAGTGTAATGAAGCTGGGCACTTGGCCAGCGGGTGCAATAAATTTCAGTGCAATCTGTGCGGTGTTATGGGGCACGTTTTTAGCCAGTGCCCCTCGGCCTTTCGGGCACCTGTTGGGGGGGTGTCTCCCCCTGCGGGGCCTGGGGGGTCTGGGGAGTCTGTGCTTCCGGTTGTTTCGTCGGCCGGGCCTCCTGCCCCGCTCCAGCTGGCTGGCGCAGTGACTCTTGAGAGCCAGTCTTTTGTGATGGGTTCCGGGAGTCCGGGGCCGTCGTCAGGAAGATTGGGTCATAAGTCGGGCGGCTCGAGAGTTTCCCCTTTAAAATCTGGGGGGAGGGGTAAGGCCCCTTTGGCGCAATCTGTGGTATCCCGTGGCAAGGCTAAGATGCCTAGGGTGGTGTTGCATCCCCTTTCTCGGGATTCGCAGCCCATTACTACTTGGTCTGGGTCCTCTGTTCCTGTGTCTGGTGGTGGGGGGATCAAGAGGCGGGTCGTTTCTCTGATTCTGATACCCCTAGTACGAGACCTGTTCGTAAGGGCAGAAGGGGTAAGGTTCCTAGAGATCCCCAGCCAGTTGTAGACTTGCCTTCTCAGCCAGGTAAGGAGAGTAAAGGCAATGTTTGGGTGGCGGTGGGAAAGGGGAGGTGTAAAAGCAGTCCTGGGGTGATCCCCAGTTCTGGGTCAGGTCCTGGTCCGGGTGTTTCCTCTCCAGAAGGTGGAGTTGGGGCGACAAGTAGTGCCCAGACTCCCCCTGGCATAGCCCTGCAGAACAGGTTTTCCACCCTGGATCCTGTGGTGGATTCTGGTGGGGGTATGGTTGCAGGGGATTGTGCTGATGGTAGTAAATGAGTAATTTTGTTAAAGAAAAAAGGAAGAAAAAAAAAGAGAAAAAAAAATGCAGTAATGTGGTAACATGTGTATGTACAATTGCGTAGTTGCGTAGTTTTTTTTTTTTTTTTTTTTTTTTTTTAAAGTTTTGGGGAGGGTTAGGGTTATGATTTTGTTATATTTGTTTATGCATAATGGAAGTATGTATGTTTTAGGGGTTGGGGTTACTTGGGAAGTGGAAATGATTAAAGAGTATAATAATGCAAGTTATTGGGGCAGGTATTGGTGCGAATTTTAGTGATGTGCAGATGGTATATGTATAGTACGGTGGGATAATGTTTGTACGTAAAGAAAATGTTTAGTGGTAGAGGGTTGCTTTGGTACTTGGGAAGTGGTAATGATTAAAGAGTATAAAAATGCAAGTTATTGGGGCAGGTATTGGTGCTAATTCTTAGTGATGTATAGATGGTATATGTATAGCATGGTGGGATAATATCTGTATGTAAAGAAAATGTATTGTGGCAGAGGGTTGTTTTGGTTTAATTGTTTTTTTTTTCTGTATACATTTTTGGTCGTAGAATTTCCAATAAAAAAATTACCCCTCCTCGGTCTTCGCCTTCCGCCGGGGGGGTACACCTACCCCCCCCGGTCTTCGCCGCCGCCTTCCGCCGGGGGGGTACACCTACCCCCCCCCCGGTCTTCGCCGCCGCCTTCCGCCGGGGAGAGAGACACCCACCGATGCTCTCCGCCATGTTCGGCCAGGCCCCCTACCCCAAATCAAGCTCTTTTACATCCGGGGTGGGGCGGCGGAAATGGCGGAGAACAACGGGGGCGTCGCCACTCCTCGGTCTTCTAGCCGTCTTCTGCCGGGGGGGGAAACACCCACCCATGCTCTCCGCCATGCTCGACTGTGCCCCCACTCCAAAATGAAGCTCTTTTACATCCGAGGGGGCCGGCCGAAAACAGCGGAGAACAACGGGGGTGTCGCCCCACCTCGGGCTCCTCCGCTTCTGCCTGGCTCCTCCCGAGGCCAGGGCTTCTTTCGCCGTCTTCCGCCGGAGGGCGCCACTCTCCGGGCTTCTCGTCGTTGTCTTCCGCCGCGGGGGCCAGGCCTTCTTCTTTGCCGCCCCCTTCGAATTTTTCGGCCTGGATGGGGGTCGCACATCCCATCCAGGACTTGGACGTGGCGGGCTTCTCGTCGCCGTCTTCTGCCGCTGCCCCCTTCACCACGAAGCTCCGTGCTTGTTTGATGAGGGCAGCGGGCTTCCGTCGTCTTCTCCGGGGCGAGGGTCGTACATCCCACCCCGGATTTCGTCGCCGGCTTCTGCCTGGCTCCAGAGAGGAGCCAGGGCTTCTCGTCGCAGTCTTCCGCCGCGGGGTGACACTCGCGGGCTTCTTCTTCCATTCGATGTTGACACGGCGAGGTCCGGCGCTGAAATGCCTTCTGAGCGGCGGGCAAGGACTTATATTGGCATAGGGCGTGGGCGTGGTTATGCCAACATGTGACCTTAACCCATGTGACAGTGATGTCACATCACATCACTGTCACATGGGTTAAGGTCACGTGTTGGCATAACCACGCCCACGCCCAATGCCAATATAAGTCCTTGCCCGCCGCTCAGAAGGCATTTCAGCGCCGGACCTCGCCGTGTCAACATCGAATGGAAGAAGAAGCCCGCGAGTGTCACCCCGCGGCGGAAGACTGCGACGAGAAGCCCTGGCTCCTCTCTGGAGCCAGGCAGAAGCCGGCGACGAAATCCGGGGTGGGATGTACGACCCTCGCCCCGGAGAAGACGACGGAAGCCCGCTGCCCTCATCAAACAAGCACGGAGCTTCGTGGTGAAGGGGGCAGCGGCAGAAGACGGCGACGAGAAGCCCGCCACGTCCAAGTCCTGGATGGGATGTGCGACCCCCATCCAGGCCGAAAAATTCGAAGGGGGCGGCAAAGAAGAAGGCCTGGCCCCCGCGGCGGAAGACAACGACGAGAAGCCCGGAGAGTGGCGCCCTCCGGCGGAAGACGGCAAAAGAAGCCCTGGCCCCTAGTAGGAGCCAGGCAGAAGCCGGCGACGAAATCCGGGGTGGGATGTACGACCCTCGCCCCGGAGAAGACGACGGAAGCCCGCTGCCCTCATCAAACAAGCACGGAGCTTCGTGGTGAAGGGGGCAGCGGCAGAAGAGAGCGACGAGAAGCCCGCCACGTCCAAGTCCTGGATGGGATGTGCGACCCCCGTCCAGGCCGAAAAATTCGAAGGGGGCGGCGGCAGAAGACCCTCAAAGTTAAAACCACGTTCACCAGGTGAATGGGTAGGGGTACGATGTACCCCATACTCATTCACATAGGGTGGGGGCCCGAAATCTGGGGGCCACCTTATTAAACGGGGCTCCCAGATTCTGATTGGCTCCCGCCCGCATACCCCGACAACCAATGGCTAGGGTTGTCGGGAAGAGGCTCTTGTCCCGATCGACATGGGGACAAGAGTGCTTTGGGGTGGGGGGGCAGCGCCCCCCTACCCCAAAGCACACACTCCCCCATGTCGAGGGCATGTGGTCTGGTACGGCTCAGGAGGGGGGGGGGGGCGCTCGCTCGTCCCCACCCCCATTCCTGTCCGGCCAGACTGCATGCCTGGGATGAGGGCTTGGTACGGATCTGGGGGGGAACCCCACGCCAATTTTGGCGTGGGTTAACCCCTCACGTTCCGGACCAAGCCGGAGAGCCTATTGTACCCCTGGGGGGGAAGCCGCGCCGGTTTCACATTTGAAATTTGGCGCGGAGTTCCCCTTCAGTGTCAGCGCAGCCCGAGAACAGCTCGGAGCTTGCCGTGCGCCGCTCCAGGCAGTGCAAACACTGCTACGCCGCCTGGTATTTACCAAGGATTTCCCGGCGTACTGAAGAGGCGCGCGGTAAGCTCCGATTTTTCCCTCTGCGCATGCCCAGTATGCAAGTGAACCTTCCGAGGTTCTAGCGTACTTTGCAAGGGCACGGGGATCGGGTCCCAAAAGTCACTTTCCCTTTCAAATCGGCCCGCCACACAAGTTTAAACACATGTCAATACACTTCCCCTGCATCACCCCCCTCCCTCCCCTCATAAACTCCCGCCCGAATCCCCGATGTTTACATTACTAAATGCCGCACGCCAGCTCTGTACTGGCGTGCCGTGCGCCCTCTCCTGGGCGCATTAGGCACTTTAGTAAATGAGGAAACACGCTGCACTGGCAGCGTGTTTCTTTTGTAAATCTCAAAAACAGGTTTACTCCTGCTTGTGCACCATGAGTCTTGGCGCACAGGCTTGGTAAATCAGCCCCTTAGCCTCCTATGAGCTTTTGTGGCTTGGAAAGATTGCAGCATTGAAAATGGTAGTACTCCCTAAACTGATCTACTTTTTCAGAACTATTCCTATCTGCCTACCCGAATCCTTCTTTACCCTTGTAGATAAACTTTTTAGGCAATTTGTGTGGAATCGAAAAATGTCTAAGCTCCCGTATATTATTATCCAGAAACATAGGACAAATGGAGGGGCGGGATTCCCGAACGTAAGAAACTACTACAGGGCGGCGATTCTAGACCAGGCGAAAGCCTGGTTTGATCCCCATTCTCCTAAACTTTGGGTTCATATAGAGAGGTCGGTGGTATCCAACAGAGATCTGCCGTCCCTTCTTCTGGCCCACCTGGTGGAGGCACCATTAGTATGCCCAACATTTCCCTCTATAGCAGCAACGCTTGCTGCATGGAAAAAAACTCATCTCCTAGTGCCCCCGGAATTGCTGACAAAATTCACCCTATCCAACCTACAGGTGTTTGAATTCTTGATTCCTAACATGTGCATTGATAGATGGATAGAAGATAACATTCTTACGTATAATGACCTGCTTGAAAAAAAACCTGTTTCCCATCAGTTCTCTAAGACACAACTTCACTATTTTCACACAAAATACCCAAATATAACTTACTCTTTATGCAATGAAGTATGGACATACCTTCATTCCAACTATAATAAGCCAAAAGGCATAGCATGGTTGTACAATACATTGCAAAACAATATTAGCTTTAATAAGACTTCCAGCATGATAAACTGGGAAAGAGATTTGGGGTCGGTACATACGCCAGAGTAATGGAAACTAGCAATAACAAATTGTTATAGATTCTCTCATTGCTCCAACCACTGGGATATGATGTTAAAGACGCTCCACAGATCTTACCTGACCCCTGTGAGTTTGTCTATGATCTTTCCCTCGGAGTCCAGCGCATGTTGGAGACTGTGCGGATCGAGAGGGAACATACTGTATATCATATCTTATGGGACTGCAAATGTATAGGTAGCTTTTGGCATGAAGTTTTTAAATTGATTTCATCAGTGACAGTTTTTTTTACTAAACCGTCCCCCCAATTAGCTCTCCTCTTTCTCAACATTCAGAATATCCCAGTACAACTCAGAAGTATTACGAGTCACGTTCTTATAGCTGCTAGGCTCACGATCACATCTAAGTGGAAATCCAATTTAGTCCCCAAATGTCAGCGAGGTCATACAGCGGGTAAGGGAACAGCATTCGTTTGAAAAACACTTTGCTCGCCAATCTCATTCGATCGCTAAGTTTTGCGACCAGTGGGAACCTTGGACGTCAAGATTCCAAGACTAAATCCTATCCTTTGATCCTGGTATTGTTCTATAATCCTGTAGTCTATTTGCTGAACTGATTAAATTGACAGCTAGGCTAGAAAACAATAAAAATGAATGAAAAATAAAAAGTAAAACATAACATAATAATATACCTATCTCACATTGCAACGATATATAGCCTTCCAAATACTTGTCTACCCTCAGGTGTCCCCCTCCTCCCCCTCCTCCTCCCCCTTGACCCTTCTTCTCCGTCCCTTTCTCTTCTTTACTCATTCACCTTTTCGTTTTGTTGTTTTTATAATTTGTCTTTGTCTCTATCGTCTTATTATTTGCTGGTTCATTTCTCCGGTGCTTAACCACTTAAGGACCCCCGCACGCACATATACGGCCACAGAATGGCACGTACAGGCACAAGGGCGTAAATTTACGTCCCCGCCTGAGTGCGGTTCGGGGGTCCCATCGGGACCCCCTCCGCGGCGTGCGGGGGTCCCCCTACCTCTGGGAGCGATCCGGGATCTGCGGGCGGATGTCCGTGATATCCGCCCCCCCCCCCGCGATCGCTCCCAGCCAATGGGAGCGCGCTCCCAGCCTGTCACTTCCTCCTCCTGTGTTTACACAGGAAGGAGGAAATGATGTATTCTCTCATCGCAGCGCTGTTTCCCAGCGCTGCTGATGAGAGAAGACATCACAAGTAAGTGTGCACCAACACAACACTGACACACACTCACATAGGCATATTAACCCCTTGTGATCGCCCCCCCCACCCCCCTGTCACAGTGTCACTGAATGCAGTGATTTAATCACTGCATTTAGTGTCAGTGTGACAGGCACTGTAAAAAACAGTTAGTGTTAGGTTCAGGATAGCCCCCCCACCCCCCCTAATAAAGTTTTAACCCCCTGATCACCGCCCTAGTTAACCCTTTCACTCCCTATTGCCAGCGTCACTAAGCGATCATTTTTCTGATCGCTGTATTAGTGCCGCTGTTCCCGCTAGGTAGCTATTTTTTTTTATTGCGATTTTTTTTTTTACTAAAGACATGTGGCTAAATAAATTTTGGCCTAAATGTTTGACTAAAATTGAGTTTATTTGATTTTTTTTTAACAAAAAGTAAAAAATAGTGTTTTTTTTTCAAAAATGTCGCTCTATTTTTGTATATAGCGCAAAAAATAAAAATCGCAGAGGTGATAAAATACCACCAAAAGAAAGCTCTATTTGTGGGAAGAAAAGGACGCAAATTTTGTTTGGGAGCCACGTCGCACGACCGCGCAATTGTCTGTTAAAGCGACGCAGTGCCGAATCGCAAAAACACCTTGGGTCATTTACCAGCGTATTGGTCCGGGTCTTAAGTGGTTAATATCTTTGCAACTGGAATACTGGGAGGATAACACTTTGTTTCACGACTTAATTTACTATATGTTTGAATCTGTTGATTTGTGTGGCAGTGACATGCCACGTAAACTTTCTTGGGGCGTGTGTGGATTCCCGCCCGGGGGTTCGGGGTGGGGAGGTGACGTCCACATTTAGAGGTAGGACGTGCTTCCCTATTACCTGATACCCTGCGGAGGGGGCTTCCGTGACCCTATGGTTAATACCTTAAATGTTTTATTATACCTGCTACTTGTAGTTGCTGAAACTCATTGGTTCCGCATGGATTAATGTTATAATTTGTATGCACTTGAACTGATCTATGCAATATTGTATTGTTATTTTCTTTTTTGAACCAATAAAAAAGAATTGAAAGAAAAGTGGGTGACCTATCACAGAGAGTAATGGGGCATGGGGAGAGACCAACCTGAAACGAACAGGCAAACTATCCCTAAGCTTAAGTGAGTGACGTGTGACTGGATTATGTACTGGGCCACGTATCAGTGGGGGCAACCACAGCAAGTTGGATACTATTAACGTGGAGAGATCAACAGCTTCCAGGCTAACCCATAGTGGGATTTCAGAAGAGGCATGAAGCAAAGTGAGTTGGGCCAGCTGAGCAGCCTGGTAGTAGCAGGCAAAATTAGGGAGTCCCAAGCCTCCACTGAGCTTATTTCGAAGGAGAACAGATCTAGGTACTCTGGGTTTTATTGGACCTCAAATACATTTAAAGACCCGGGTCTGAACAATTCGATGGAAATAGGAGGGAGGGCGCATGCGCGGAGGCGTCCAAGATGGCCGCTTAAGCCGGGAGCTCCGCTCTGCCTCAGCCATCCACCGGCCATAGCAGCGGTTTCACAGCGGTGCAACGACTGGATTCTCGTTACCCCTATGTACAGCAGCACAGCTCGGAGAGGCCTGGAAGCGAAATACACGGCGCTGGAATTTCAGGCCGAATCCAAGATGGCGGTCGCGCCTCAGCCGCAGGTCTCCTATACTGAGGGATGCACTGAAGTGAGGCAAGTACTGTCTACTACAACACTAAACTTCTCCTCACAGTCAGCCCAGGGCACCTCAGGCACCACACCAGGACCAATGGCTACTCTAGAAACCTCAATATTACCCACATTGCCCATTTATACTAATTCTCCACAGGATTCTGCTGTTCACCTCAATACTCTTTCCCCCTCAGGAAATGCTGACCTTATGGTCCCTCAGAATGCAGGGGAGTTATTTCAAAAGTTTTCTGAACTACTTGAAAGGGGCCTTGCACAAACAGCTTTGAAAATAACTAATGACATTCGCTCTGACTTTCAGAATTTGGGCTCCAGGATGGAGATAATAGAAAATAAGCTTGACATCACAGTTTCTAGAGCCAACCAAAACACTGAACAAATACAATCTCTTCAAGAGCAACTAGATGTAGCCCTCAGCAGAATAGATGACCTTGAGAATCGTTCCAGAAGGGTCAGGGGCCTCCCTGAGTCCATAACAGATGTACCCAAAGCTGTCCAGGACGTCATTAAGAGCATGCTTCCCTCTATTGCTCCACATAAGCTAGAGCTGGATAGAGCTCACAGATCTTTGGGCCCTCCGAGGAAGGACGGCTCTCCCAGGGACATAATTGTAAAACCACATTACTACACTGTGAAGGAGGAGATTATGAAAATCTCACGTCAGCAATCCCGCATTTCTTTCCTTGGTCAAGATATACAAATTTTTGCCGACATCTCCCCCACAACTATACAACGGCGAAGGACTCTGAAACCATTGTTAGTGATCCTGACGCAGAAGGAAATTAAATATTGGTGGGCATTCCCATTCGCTCTGAAATTCACGTACAAAGGCAAGACCTACACATTCACCACACTTGCTGAGGGAGAAAAAATCCTGCTTGCCCTTCGGTTTATCTCATTGGAGTCAGCAATGGACACTTAAAATTTTCAAGCAGGGTCTTCCAAACGTCCCACCCCGACCAGTCCTATTTCCCCTACATGGAAGATGGTTAAAAGTAGACGCATCAAGGATCCTGCAAAAACCTGATCAGGGGACTGAGACTGTTGATTTCTACTTCTCCCCCGATTAAATACCCTTAGGGTATCTCTGAATTGGGTCTCCCATCTGTGGTTAGGGACTCTTATATCCTTAAATTTCATCTACAAAATTACTTTTGGCTATTGAAGGCTTCTCTCTGACACATCCTCTCCCGCTCTGTTCCGCCCCCCTACCCCCCCCCTTCCCTTTTTTTATTTTATTTTGAGCACTAATATGCTTGCACCGACCGTGTTCTGTATAATTCTATTTTATGAACTGTTATAATTTTGGATTAAGTATGTTTGCTGAAATGCTTAAGTTTTCTTTTGCTTAATCTGAAGGCTGATGGAGGCTGGGGCAGTCGCCGTGCGCCTCTGACCACTACTGGACGGTGGACTTTTCACTGTCAAGGGGTGGTCTAGTAGCCCATTCTAGGGGCTACGTTAGTGGTTTGAATGACGAGGATGGTAGGATACTTTTTTCCTCCCATTCTCGTTGGTTTACATTAATTATCTTCATGATATGTTTTCATCTCTGTTTTTCTTGTCTTTCTGTTTTTTCTCTTCCGTTACCTTCTCTCTTTGATTGTTAGCCTGTTCTTGCAGTACCTTACTCACCACGCCCTGGGTCCACCTGAAGTCTGCAGCCCGTGCTTCCCTCTCTCATGCCTCACATTGTTCAGGGTAAGTGATATGTCGACCGCTTTGTCCTCCCACCATTATGGCTACGTCCAGTAACTCCCCACCTCCTAGTATTTTGAAAGTCGCTTCACATAACGTCCAGGGACTAAACTCCCCCGTTAAGAGAAGGAAGATCTTTCAGTCGTACCATTCCCAGAAAATTTCTGTGATTCTTTTACAAGAGACCCATTTTCCAACAAGCTTTTTCCCAGCATTTTTGCATGCTCAGTAACCACAATTCTTCTTAGCAAATGCTGAGGACAAAACTAGAGGGGTAGCAATTCTCTTTGCAAAAACCTGTAAATTCAAACCCCTTCTAATACATAGAGACCCGGACGGCAGGTTTCTGCTGGTTAAGGGTTTGATAGACGAACAACTAATGTCCTTTATCTCTTACTATGCCCCCAATAGAGGTCAGAAACTCTTTTTCCAGTCTATGTTTACTACCTTAGAACCCCTCCTAGAGGGATCAATATTATACGGAGGCGATTCAAATATAGCTTTTGACCAGAGCCTTGATAAGTCCAGACCTTTGGCCAACAGACTAACCCGCCCAGTCAAAGCCACCTCCCATATAGCCAAATTAATTTTCCAACAAAATCTTGTAGATATAACAAGTGGGACTTCTGCGCTACTAAACCAATCTATAAACAATAACGGTCTGCAGCAAACACAAAAAATGCATACACAGCATTAAATTAAGTGAATCAATATAAAGGTGCTAGCGCAAGTGGTAAAGCATAACATAAAATATATACTACAGGAAATATATATGGTGAACACACAGTGCACAACTGTGCTATATTCAGTGATATCTGTGACAAAACAAGAAAAGGGAGAAAAAACTAAACAGTCCAACAACAGTGCCAACTTCAAAACAAATGCACTCAAGTCCTTATATCAAACAGTGTGCAGGAGGATGTCCACTAGTTGCAGAAAGGTGAGGAAAGGAAAGGCCTCCACCACACGGCACGTCTAGTCTCACAGAACTCTCACCTCCAGCTAGACATAGCAAGCATGTAGGATATCCTTGATATAGGCAGTCTCCCTCCGTATAGTTGTTGTTTAATCTCCACAGATCAATGAAGCGATAGGTGTCTGGGTACTCGGATAATTTCACAAGGCACAAACAAGGGAGTCCAGAAAAAAGACAGAGGAAGCCTCCAATAGTGCATTAACTTGATAACCAGGGAGTTTTTAATAAAAAATTGTACTTACAAACAATAAAGATAAAATTGCATCAAAACAGCGGGATCGTAGCGCTTGCAGCACTTCACTCATCTGCCCGTCCTTCCTTCCCTACGCGTTACGACACAGGGTCACGTGTCTTCATCTGGGGAATGCTATTGGCTGTGGACGGGTGTATCATATTTATACGAAAACCGGAAGTTTCGTGTCGGCCATTTTTCGTAGCCCGCTGCACTTACAACAATGTGCTTAAGCTGTATTCTAATGCGCATAGATTGCGCCTTGGGCACATTTTTTCAGCGTAGCTTACAGTGGTAACCTTGCTGTATTAATAGGATGCTAAACATATTCAAAACACATATTAAAAACTTCTACACCAAAAAATGGTTTATATACAGCCGCATCATATCTGTATACAACCGGAAGGTTCACATCGGCCATTTTTCTGTAGCCCGCTATATTCAGAAACAGTGTGCTATAACTGATCTTATTCCAAAACCAATATAGCGTGCCTATGGACTTATTGTAGCGGGACTTATTATTATATGTATTTGATGGTTTTTTGAGACATCACCCCAACATACAGAAAGGTTAATTTATATAGTTCTCGTAATGTTTCGTATGTTGGTCCCTCGCCATCTAGTGTTTACATTTGGGTGTTACCACTAAATTGCCCAGATCATGAATATATTACCATTATTCTTTTATTTAGAAAAAATTTACTGGGCGATCGGGCATCTGAGTGTCGTGTTCACATGAGTTCATTCCTGTTTCAGAGCACTCTTTTCAAGACAGGGGTAACTAGGCCTAAATGTGCAATATATGGCAGACGATTTAAGCTTCCTCCTATGGATAAGGAGAGCAATGATCGTTAAATTGCACATAGCCACAATATTTCCCATAATGGCAACCAACTCAACGAATAATTGAACCTATAAAAATTTATATATATATATATATCTACTTTAATATATATATTAAAATATAAACTAAAAAACTAAAAGTTATTTAAAAAACAATTAAGATCAAAATCCACATTCATCCCTCCAGGAACTAGAGTTTTCATCTTATGGGGGGGGGATCCATTGTGACTCTTTTTGACTTATAGTCCTTATTTTATGACTTTCCCCTCCAATTCTTTGTGTATTTATCAATGCCCCAAAATTCCAAACAAGTGGGATCTTTGTTATGCACTTTTCAAAATGTCTTGATACATTGTGTTTGGAGGATCCTTTAATAATATTTTTCACATGTTCCTTTACCCGAACTTTCAGGGCTCTCTTTGTCCTACCAATGTACTGTAAATTACAAACTACACTGTAGGACATAGATTACTCCCTCAGTATAGCATCCAATACACTCCTTAATATCAAAGGTCTCTCCTGTATTGGTAGCCATAAATTGTGTCCGTTTCTTTTGAGGTTTTCTTGTTTTTTCACACACAAAACAACCTCTACAAGGAAAAAAACCTTTTCCTGTAAAAAATGCAAAAGGAGGTTTTGGTGGGGGGTCCACAACAGACTTGACCACTAGATCTTTGAATGTAGGCGCCTTTTTGTACAAAAACTGTGGTTTCTCCGGAAGTATTTGGCACAGATCTTTGTCGCTCTGTAGTATATACCAATATCTCTTAATGATCTTTTCCACATCTTTGTGCTGAGAATTGTAATTCAAGATTAGAGCGGGAGCTTTTTGTTCTCTTTGTGTTGGAGCCTTTGCTAGTAACATTTTAGATCTCTCTAGTGTGCCTACCTCTTTAATTTGCTTGGAAATGGATAGTGGGTCATATCCCTTGCTGGTGAACCGTGCCCCAATCAGTTGGGCTTGATTCATATAGTCGTCAACCTTCGTGCAATTCCTCTTCATTCTGACCAATTGGCCCCTTGGGATATTAAATAGCCAAGGTTTATGGTGACAGCTATCGGTGGATATATAGCTATTCGTATCCACATTTTTAAAGAAGGTTTTCGTAGTGATCTTATCTCCTTCTATACTGATGTTCAGATCAAGAAAATCAACAGATTTCTCATCGATCTTCCAGATCAGTTTGATGTTCTGCTCATTGGTGTTAAGTTTGTTCAGGAAGTTTTCAAGTGATTCCTTGCTTCCATTCCAAATGATGATGAGATCATCAATGTACCTCTTATATAAAGTGAGCTCCGCAGGCATATCTTCATATACCGCGGACTCCTCCCATCTTGCCATAAATGCGTTGGCTACGCTAGGGGCAAATTTTGCTCCCATCGCGATGCCAATGGTTTGTTTGTAATATGCCTGATCGTACCAGAAATAGTTGTACTTCAGGCATATATCCAGGCACTTAATGAGGTATTTCCGTTGTGAGCATACGAGATCACTAAAATTTCTCAATAGCCATTTGGTGGCATGGCATGCGTCATGATGTTTAACAATCGTATATAATGATGACACATCTGCAGTCGCAAGGATTGTTCTACCTTCCATCACTGGTGTTGAGTCCAATAGCTATAAGATATGTTTCGTATCTTTTAGGAAAGCGTTGGTTTTTTGAACCGCTGGTTGCATGAAGTGGTCTATATATTGGCCCAATCTTGAAGTCAATGAGTCTATCCCGTTGACAATGGGTCTTCCTGGGGGATTCTCTTTTGACTTATGTATGAAAGCTAGGCCACCACATGGACAAAAAAGTGTGTCTGTGGTGGGATATAAATACCTTCGATAGATATATTAGAGATGGTATAGTACCACGCAGACTTCGCTGGGATATACCCCCCAACGATGGTCTGACTGGTAAAGAAGCGATGGATGAATGGTATGAGTTCTTTAATAATAAAAGTTTAGAAGGTCTGAAATTTCTGCTAAAACGCAAACAGCGGAAACTAAGAGCGTTAGAGAAACAGATAGAGGAATTAAAAATAAAAGTTGAACCCCTAAAAGAAACGGGAGACTTTAACAAACTTACTACCCAGCTCAACAAAGACCTGATTGCCAAGGACCTAGAAGTTCAGCTGCGGAAAATGAAGAAATATCAACGGGACACTGCTGATTATAAGGCACAACAGGTGTTCAAATGGCAATTGAAACCTGAAGCAGCACAACCAGCCTCCACTTACTCAACCCCTGAAAGGGAAGTAAGAATACAGGAACCTACTACATCATATGCAAGGCAGGATGTAAGATTTGAAGGAAGGGACACACACCATGATATGCCAAGACAGGAATCTAGACTTGAAGGGAGGGATCCTTATCAAGAAAGGCCAAAACCCTATTATGGACCACCGTCTAACAGCTATCAAGGTCCCCGTACCCCGAAAAACACCAAAAAGAAACCTTTCAAGAAACGTTTCAAAAAACCTCAAAATGGTAGTAATGATGGGAATTATAGAGAACAAAGGGAGACTCCCTATTATGACCATTATGGAAGACCTTTGAGATCACCTATTCCTACATACAATAGGTTTGACCCGATTAGACATCACCAAGAAGTCTACCCCGCAGATTACCGACAACATCAATATGACTACAACTCCCAACGTTCTTTTTTAGACAGGGAGAGGAGAGAGTACTCCCCTCAACGGACACAGGAACAATGCCGGTCCCCAAGGTCCCGTCCTCAGGGGAGCAGACTCAGCCCCGAACTAAGAGAGGCACTAGAGCGGGAAAGAGACACAAAAAGAAAGAGAGAAGATGTGGAGAGAACGTCGTAAATATTAGTGGGTGTGCTATGTCTGTAGAAGAACTGGCAGTCTTGGATAAGGGCCTGAAATATGCTCCAATGAAAAATCTGAATAAGTTTGAAACCTATATAGGCATCCGGAAATATATAAGAAAGCTGAATATTAAAAAATACTTTCTTAGCAATCCCACCAAAATCACAGTCCCTATGAGTAGGGATTCTACATTCCCCATACATAGTGATCTGAGGAATCAGTCCTTATTTAACCCCCAAGTTACAAATAATCAACACATAGATGTTTTTAAGAAACTAGTACTGAAAGATCTAGATTCGTTGAGACTTAAACCCAAATCAGATCCCGGCTATATGAAAAAGGGAATTAAACTTCTCACTCAGAGAAAAGATATTGTGATCCGTCCGGCGGATAAAGGGGGGGCAGTGGTTGTCCAGTCCAAACAACAATACAAAGACGAACTGAATAGACAATTGCAAGACACAGACACTTACTGTAAATTGCTTGGAAACCCACTTTTGAAATATAAGAAGGAAGTTCAAAGAGTCATCTGTCTGGGAACAAAGAAGGGAATCCTAAACAAAAAGGAGGCAAAATACCTAATTCCCGAATCATGTAGGGTACCGGTAATCTACACCATCCCCAAAATACATAAGTCAAAAGAGAATCCCCCAGGAAGACCCATTGTCAACGGGATAGACTCATTGACTTCAAGATTGGGCCAATATATAGACCACTTCATGCAACTAGCGGTTCAAAAAACCAACGCTTTCCTAAAAGATACGAAACATATCTTACAGCTATTGGACTCAACACCAGTGATGGAAGGTAGAACAATCCTTGCGACTGCAGATGTGTCATCATTATATACGATTGTTAAACATCATGACGCATGCCATGCCACCAAATGGCTATTGAGAAATTTTAGTGATCTCGTATGCTCACAACGGAAATACCTCATTAAGTGCCTGGATATATGCCTGAAGTACAACTATTTCTGGTACGATCAGGCATATTACAAACAAACCATTGGCATCGCGATGGGAGCAAAATTTGCCCCTAGCGTAGCCAACGCATTTATGGCAAGATGGGAGGAGTCCGCGGTATATGAAGATATGCCTGCGGAGCTCACTTTATATAAGAGGTACATTGATGATCTCATCATCATTTGGAATGGAAGCAAGGAATCACTTGAAAACTTCCTGAACAAACTTAACACCAATGAGCAGAACATCAAACTGATCTGGAAGATCGATGAGAAATCTGTTGATTTTCTTGATCTGAACATCAGTATAGAAGGAGATAGATCACTACGAAAACCTTCTTTAAAAATGTGGATACGAATAGCTATATATCCACCGATAGCTGTCACCATAAACCTTGGCTATTTAATATCCCAAGGGGCCAATTGGTCAGAATGAAGAGGAATTGCACGAAGGTTGACGACTACTATATGAATCAAGCCCAACTGATTGGGGCACGGTTCACCAGCAAGGGATATGACCCACTATCCATTTCCAAGCAAATTAAAGAGGTAGGCACACTAGAGAGATCTAAAATGTTACTAGCAAAGGCTCCAACACAAAGAGAACAAAAAGCTCCCGCTCTAATCTTGAATTACAATTCTCAGCACAAAGATGTGGAAAAGATCATTAAGAGATATTGGTATATACTACAGAGCGACAAAGATCTGTGCCAAATACTTCCGGAGAAACCACAGTTTTTGTACAAAAAGGCGCCTACATTCAAAGATCTAGTGGTCAAGTCTGTTGTGGACCCCCCACCAAAACCTCCTTTTGCATTTTTTACAGGAAAAGGTTTTTTTCCTTGTAGAGGTTGTTTTGCGTGTGAAAAAACAAGAAAACCTCAAAAGAAACGGACACAATTTATGGCTACCAATACAGGAGAGACCTTTGATATTAAGGAGTGTATTGGATGCTATACTGAGGGAGTAATCTATGTCCTACAGTGTAGTTGTAATTTACAGTACATTGGTAGGACAAAGAGAGCCCTGAAAGTTCGGGTAAAGGAACATGTGAAAAATATTATTAAAGGATCCTCCAAACACAATGTATCAAGACATTTTGAGAAAGTGCATAACAAAGATCCCACTTGTTTGGAATTTTGGGGCATTGATAAATACACAAAGAATTGGAGGGGAAGTCATAAAATAAGGACTATAAGTCAAAAAGAGTCACAATGGATCCATAAGATGAAAACTCTAGTTCCTGGAGGGATGAATGTGGATTTTGATCTTAATTGTTTTTTAAATAACTTTTAGTTTTTTAGTTTATATTTTAATATATATATTAAAGTAGATATATATATATATATAAATTTTTATAGGTTCAATTATTCGTTGAGTTGGTTGCCATTATGGGAAATATTGTGGCTATGTGCAATTTAACGATCATTGCTCTCCTTATCCATAGGAGGAAGCTTAAATCGTCTGCCATAAATTGCACATTTAGGCCTAGTTACCCCTGTCTTGAAAAGAGTGCTCTGAAACAGGAATGAACTCATGTGAACACGACACTCAGATGCCCGATCGCCCAGTAAAAATTTTTTTCTAAATAAAAGAATAATGGTAATATATTCATGATCTGGGCAATTTAGTGGTAACACCCAAATGTAAACACTAGATGGCGAGGGACCAACATACGAAACATAACGAGAACTATATAAATTAACCTTTCTGTATGTTGGGGTGATGTCTCAAAAAACCATCAAATACATATAATAATAAGTCCCGCTACAATAAGTCCATAGGCACGCTATATTGGTTTTGGAATAAGATCAGTTATAGCACACTGTTTCTGAATATAGCGGGCTACAGAAAAATGGCCGATGTGAACCTTCCGGTTGTATACAGATATGATGCGGCTGTATATAAACCATTTTTTGGTGTAGAAGTTTTTAATATGTTTTTTGAATATGTTTAGCATCCTATTAATACAGCAAGGTTACCACTGTAAGCTACGCTGAAAAAATGTGCCCAAGGCGCAATCTATGCGCATTAGAATACAGCTTAAGCACATTGTTGTAAGTGCAGCGGGCTACGAAAAAATGGCCGACACGAAACTTCCGGTTTTCGTATAAATATGATACACCCGTCCACAGCCAATAGCATTCCCCAGATGAAGACACGTGACCCTGTGTCGTAACGCGTAGGGAAGGGAAGGACGGGCAGATGAGTGAAGTGCTGCAAGCGCTACGATCCCGCTGTTTTGATGCAATTTTATCTTTATTGTTTGTAAGTACAATTTTTTATTAAAAACTCCCTGGTTATCAAGTTAATGCACTATTGGAGGCTTCCTCTGTCTTTTTTCTGGACTCCCTTGTTTGTGCCTTGTGAAATTATCCGAGTACCCAGACACCTATCGCTTCATTGATCTGTGGAGATTAAACAACAACTATACGGAGGGAGACTGCCTATATCAAGGATATCCTACATGCTTGCTATGTCTAGCTGGAGGTGAGAGTTCTGTGAGACTAGACGTGCCGTGTGGTGGAGGCCTTTCCTTTCCTCACCTTTCTGCAACTAGTGGACATCCTCCTGCACACTGTTTGATATAAGGACTTGAGTGCATTTGTTTTGAAGTTGGCACTGTTGTTGGACTGTTTAGTTTTTTCTCCCTTTTCTTGTTTTGTCACAGATATCACTGAATATAGCACATTTGTGCACTGTGTGTTCACCATATATATTTCCTGTAGTATATATTTTATGTTATGCTTTACCACTTGCGCTAGCACCTTTATATTGAAATCTTGTAGATATATGGAGGGAACTTAATCCGACAAAAAGAGATTACACCCACTATTCGAACCCACATCGATCATACTCCAGGATTGATCATATTTTCATTTCTGCTAGACATGTCCCCCTGGCGAATAAAGTCATTATCAAAGACACATCACTTTTAGACCACTCGATGGTAATCTGCTCAATACAAACACAAAATACAGACTCCCTCAAATCACACTGGAAATTAAATGAGTCCCTTCTTGGTGATCCTAACGTAGTCTTAGGCCTCGTACACACGATCAAATCTGTCCGCTGGACCGTTTCAGCAGACAGATTTGATCGTGTGTACGGCTGAGCCGACGGATTTGGCCACCCGACAGATTTCAAAGCATGCTTTGAAATCTATCGGGTGGGAATCAGTCCGCCCGACATGTCTGCTGGTTAGTACACTTACCAGCAGACATGTCGTCCCGCACCGCCGCCGAATGGATTCGGCGCATGCGCGGAAGTGTTTTACTTCCTGGTGCGGTGACGTGGCGGCGTCAACGTCACCGCCACGTCACCGACACGTCAGCGCGCCGTCTTCAGGCGGGGATTTTGGTTTGCTTGTGTGTACACGCGAGCAAACCAAAATCCCAGCAGACAGATTTGTTCAAATCTGTCGGACGGACAGATTTGAACAAATCTGTCTGCTCGTGTGTACGAGGCCTCAGAGATCACCAAACAATAGAAGAATACTTCACGTTAAATGATGTCGATGGAACCTCGGCTGAGATTCTATGGGCTGCCCACAAAACTGTTGTCCGCGGTAAACTAATTCAAATAGCCTCTAAACGTAAAAAGGAAAAGAACGCGGAAATAGCTAAACTTGAAAAGGAGTTTACACTATTGCGCAAGGAACATAAGAAGGACCAGACGAAAGTCCAGGTCGCCCAGCTTGATACAGCCCGGCTGGCGTTAAATTTTTTGCTTACTGTCAGGGCCGAAAAATCTTTAAATTGGAGTAACGCGAGATTTTATTTACAGAAAGATAGAATGAATACAATGCTGGCCACTAGGCTCTCACCAAGGTTCCGTACGTTTGCACTCCCCAAAATCAGAACAGGAGATGGGACCACTACTCTTAATCCTAAGCGCATTTTGCACGCATTTGAAACTTTCTATTCCTCCCTGTTTCAAAGGTCAGGTACAAATAGACAATCTGAAATTAAATCCTTTTTAGACCAGCTAACAATCCCATCCCTGCAGAAATGCCATATTGAATTAATGGAAGCCCCAGTTTCAGTTGACGAAACGTTGGAAGTAATCAGAAACCTAAAGGGGGGTTCAGCACCAGGACCTGACGGCCTCTCAATGCCATATTATAAAACCTTTGCTGAAACCTTAGGCCCCCACCTCACAAAATTCTTTAACTCAAAAAGAGGAGGGGAAAGATTACATCCACATTTGAACGAGGCTTACATTACGGTTATTCCCAAACTGGACAAGGACCCAGAACTAGTAGAAAATTATAGGCCCATCTCATTAATCAATAATGATCTAAAGATACTGACCAAGATCCTTGCGAACAGAATGAAATCTTTTATACACCTTTATATTCATAAGGACCAGGTTGGCTTCATCCCAGGGAGGCAGGGTCCAGACCAGGTGAGGAGAGCGGTGGACATTCTCTCATTGCTTCAGTCGGGATAGTCTGGGGACCCTTCTCAGGAAGGACTTTTTCTGTCATTGGATCTCCAGAAGGCCTTTGACTCCCTATCTTGGGAGTACCTTTTTGAGATTCTGCAACGGTGGGGCTTTGGAGAATGTTTCCGGGGAATTCTGAAATCTCTTTATTCTGAGCCCAAGGCAAGGGTTAAGTTGCAGGGACATTTTTCTGATCCCATTAGTATTACAAGGGGTACGAGGCAGGGATGTCCCCTTCCCCCTTGATCTTTGCAGTAGCAATAGAGACATTGGCTATAGCCATTCGATCGGAGTCTGATTTGTGGATCTCAAGTCCACAAATGCGCTCTGTTCGTGGATGATCTCCTCCTTTTTGTCACCTCTCCCACTACCTCTCTCCCTATCGTCTGTAACTTACTCAAGTCCTTTGGAAAGATCTCAGGTCTTCGGGTCAATTTCGATAAATCCCAGGCTCTAAATATTTCCACACGGCCCTCGGTAATCGACTCCCTGAAACCTCATTTTGATTTTAAATGGGCATATACATCAATTCGTTATTTAGGTATTAATTTGACCCCCAGGATTGAACAGCTTTATCAGGCAAACTTCCCTCCCATGTTCCGTAGATTGGAGACTGATCTTCAGATGTGGGCTCGACTTAAAATTTCATGGGTGGGTAGGATTAATTCAATAAAGATGACCCTCCTGCCTAGATTGCTCTACCTATTCCGATCCCTCCCGATTGCTATCAAGAAGGACCAACTGAAATCATTTCAGAGTAAAATTCTCAAATTTATCTGGGAAGGTAAAGGTTATAGATTGGCCCAAACAGTATTATATGGACCCAAGACACGGGGGGGGTCTGGGCCTCCCTAACCTGTTTAAATACTACCAAGCTGCCAGATTAGCCCAACTTTCCTCTATCTACTCTAAATGCGAGAAACCTGACTGGTTGGACATAGAGAGGTTGGCGGTCCCTGACCTGACCCTGGAAAACTTACTATGGATACCCCAAAAATCTAGACCGGCGATAATGTCCCCAACACTGTCCCAAGCGTTGAATGTCTGGGATGACCTGAGACATCTCCCTTCTCTGATTTCAGGAACTAGGCCCCTAACTCGAATTTTCCACAACCCCAATTTATAGCAGGAATGGACGTGAAAGCATTTCAATGGTGGTTGGACAAGGGGATTTACAGAATAGGAGACTTTCTTCTAGCCACCGGACCACTTTCCCTGGAGCATTGTATAACTAAGTTGGCTATGCCTGACCACGAAAGGTCTCGATATTTTCTCATCTTCAACTTTGTGTCATTGTTCTGGAATGCTAGCTCCGGTTCCCATACTTTCACTGATTATGAGCGCTGGTGCTCTCGGATGAGAGAACACAGAGGGTGAATCTCTATGATATATACATCTCTGTCTGAGGTTTGCACCAAGTTCACATATATGGGAGGCATGGAGAGGGATCTGCAGATGAACTGGGATCTGGAAGAGTGGCACAGGGTGGGAACAAAAGCCTTTAAGGGACTAGTCAATACGTCTCTGATAGAAGCCAATCTAAAAGTCTTGATGAGGTGGTATATGGTCCCTAGCAGGCTGGCTTCAATGTTCCCAACTGCCTCACCACTTTGCTTTCGAGAGTGTCACGCTCAGGGCACAATGATCCATATTTGGTGGGATTGCCCCAGAATTAGAGGATTTTGGAATAAGATCTTTAGTCTTATTAGAAAGGTCACAGGGGTAGTGCCCTTGGAGAAAACTCCTAAAATTGCATTACTAGGGCTAATTTCCCCCAGGCTTCTAGACACACGCAATGGTTAATAAACATTATGCTTCTGGGTGCAAAAACTACTTTGGTAGGGGCGTGGAAACAGCCTAAAGTCTCCTATCTTGCAGCCAAAAGGAAGATATCCTGGGTCATGACCAGGAAAAAATGGTCAGCTCTATTTTGAACACCACGGATTTCTTCAAGGCGGTCTGGGAGTCTTGGGCCAGATATATGGGGGTCCCCTGCTAGCAGGACCTATTTCTCCCTCCATGAACACTGGATATACAGGCTGACAGTCAACTTAACCCTTTTACGTTCTTTCCTCTCTCTATACTCTACTCTCTATTTTTCTTTGCTTTCTTCTCATTCATACTCCTCCCTGTCCTCGAGCTCACCTTACCAGTTCTTTTGCATTTAATAAGTCGTTTTAGATGTAAAGGTATAGGAGGAAAGGAGGATCCTTCCACATTAGTACATAGGATTGCACGGGACTTCTTATTTCCTGATCTATCTTAGTAGTAAGATTCTGGACCTTCTCAAGACACTGTAAACGATTGTTACACCTTGTTGCCTTAGGTTTTTTTTTTCTGAAGTTTTTTTTTTTTTTTTGCATTTTGTTGTCCTCAGACATCTTCTCGGCACACAGACCCTTTGACTATCAGAAGCCGTTCGGATAGTTTGACGACTTTTAGGTCAAGATTTAGGTTTAGGATATGGGTTCCCTTTCGACACAGTTTGTTCCCATTAGGGGTGTCGAAGCGGAATTACAGGTCTATTACCTGTTCCATGCTACTCATCTCTTATGGAAATTCAAATGCAGACTGTGATAGGCTTTTATTTTTCTTACAAAACGTTAGCTTGGGTCTTTGCCCTCATCTTATTTTCTCTTTTTATTGTTATACTTATTTACAATATTATGTCTTATCTCTTTTTTATATGTCGCTATCCCCTTTATTGAATGTATTTGGGGAAAGGTATATTACTCTATTTGAAGAATTACACTGTATGTATTCCTTTTTTTCTTTTTTTGTTGTTGTTCTTTTCTTAATTTTTCTCTCCGCTTCAAGATTGTATTGAGAGAGCACTGATTGTACTTTTCTGATATCTATTTAATAAAACTCTTAAACTTGAAAGATGGAAATAGGAGGGAACCGCAACCGGAAGGACTCTATAGAGATATAAAAGTTTGGGGAACAAGGACATCTTAACGGCCGCGACCCGTCCCAGCCAGGAAACACATAGTGGTTTCCACATGTCCAATAAAGCGGATAGGTGGGATAGCATAGGAAGATAATTAGTTCTATAAAGGTTCGCTGGGTCGCTAGTCAGTTTAATCCCTAAGTACGAAAGGGACGTAGAGGACCAAGAGAAAGGATAGTGTTCTCATATATGGGTGACTTCCGTGGGAGGTAGAGACACATTGAGAGCCTTAGACTTAGATTTATTAATTTCTAAACCCGAGAAATTTGCAAATTTTTCCAAGATTTGTAGAAGAGACGGAAATGTTAGACGGGAAGAGGATATAAAAAGAAGCGCGTCATCCGCAAACAAGCTGATTTTATGGGAGGTAGAGGCAATTTCCAAGCCTCTAACATCAGGGCTGGCCCTAATCAGAGCCACCAGGGGTTTGATCGCTAGAGCAAAGAGTAAAGGGCACCCTGCCTAGTACCTCTTTCTATCTGGAAGCTATCAGAGCGGAACCCAGAGTATTTAACATAGGCCTGTGGTTGTTTATAAAGGGAGCTTACCCATTGCAAAAAGTGTGGACCAAATCCCCAGTGATCAAGTACAAAGTTTAAATAAGGCCAGGAGACCGTATCAATGCCTCCTGATATCAAGTGATAGTAGGTGCATTGGGATCTTACGAGTTCTAGCTAAGTGTTGCAAGAGAACAACCCTCTTAATGTTTTCACTAGCCTGTCGACATGGTATGAAACCCACCTGATCCTTATGTATTAGTCCACCAATAATGGGATTGAGGCGCAAGGCCATAATTTTGGCAAGGAGTTTAATGTCAAGATTAAGTAGGGAAATAGGCCTGAAATTGGACCAGAGGGAGTTATCTACATTGGGTTTAGGGATCATAGCTATTATAGCCGTCAGGGTGTCTCGACCAAAAGAGTGTTGTTGAAGCAAGGCATTGAAGGATTTAGCAAGAAGAGGGGCAAGAGTACCAGAGAATTTTTTGAAGTAAGAAGCCAAAAGCCCACCTGGACCCGGCCTCTTACGAGATTTAAGGGTTTTGATAGCAAAGAGGACCTCTTCCGTTCAGATTGATCTCTCAAGAAGTTCACGGTTAGAGTCGGACAGCGTGGGTAGAGGGATATCCCGAAACAATGATTCAGCAGCGGAGGGGGAAAAGGA
Source organism: Rana kukunoris (assembly GCA_029574335.1). Classification (NCBI taxonomy): domain Eukaryota; kingdom Metazoa; phylum Chordata; class Amphibia; order Anura; family Ranidae; genus Rana; species Rana kukunoris. The sequence goes on from JAJQKJ010000042.1 coordinate 55,646, forward strand.
AGATTGGGCTTTATATAGTTCTTGTAACCGCTTCCGGAATTCAGATAAGACCTTAACAGGGTTACTAGTGTATGTGTTCTTATCCGTCCGGAGCCTAATAGAGACCTGGTTCCGGTCCGTACAACGAAGACGCATGGCCAAGAAAGTATCTGCCTTATTAGCCTTTGTATAAATAGTATGATTCAATCTGCGGATGGCCTTATCGGCCGATTCAGCCAGCAGCAGATCCAATTCAGTCTTTGACTTTTCCATAGCAATCCTGTTTGATTCGGAAGGGGGGGACTGAAATTGGAGAAAACATTGGTGGAAATATCCCATTCCAGATCAGCCAACCAGAGTTTTTTGTCACGATTTAGATGAGTAGAGACACAGAGATACATGTTCCCCTGATCACAGGCTTGTGTGCCTCCCAGAGAAGAACAGGAGAAATGTCAGGTGAGGAATTGAGTTTCAGGTAATCTGTGAGGGCAACTTGGATATCAAGACAATAGGACTGATTGGTAAGGTAGGCTTCATTTATACACCAGGTACGATCTCTGGATAGAGGGATAAGGGAGGATATGGTAGTGAGTATTGCACAGTGGTCCGACCAGGAGATAGGCTGGATAATAGAGTTAGGCAATATAGGGGAAGATGCAACCGAGACAAAGATATGATCAATCCTGGAAAAGATTTGTGTGGATATGAGTAAAACGTATAATTTTTTCTTTGTCGGATTGCACTCCGCCAAGTATCAAGCAGAGAGGCTTGCTGAAGAAGTTTTCGGAAACATATAGAGGGGGGGGGGGGTATTGATCAGTGGGCATAGGGGTGACTTATCTAAGTGAGGTTGCAGTACTAAATTAGAGTCGCCACATAAAATCAGTGTACCTTTACAATAGGAGCGTAGGACTTGGAACAAATGTGAAAAAAATGAGTTCAGGTTACTATTCGGAGCATAACAGCATAGTAGGGAGACTAGGGTAGTTTCAACATCCTGAAGTAGGGCCCACGAGGATGATATAGCGCCCTTCAGGGTCTTTAAGTTCGGACAGAACCGAAAAGGGATGTATGATGGAGTGACAATCAAAACCCCTGCCAAAAGTAGGAAGGAGTATAACGGGACCCCAATCAGGGCCTAAACACCCTCCACCTAGCCATCGGCCCTTTTTTGTAAAAAAAAAGGGCAAGAGGCAGTGTAATACCTGAGGATAACGGGAACTAAAGAAGTTTGGGAGTTGTACGAACCGAAAAGTGGGTTTCTTGAAAAAGCTACTATACCTGCCTTTTGTGCGTTTTAAAGTAGCAAACATTTGAAAGCTTTAAAAACTTAAAAATATAAAATAAAAAACCCTCTTGTTAGGAGAATTAGAGACCCTTAACATTCAACGAAAATATAATCAAGGGAATTCAAGGGAGGGGGAAGGGGGTGTGGGAGGAGGGGAGGGAGAAAGTCCATTTAGGGAATTGCGGCGAGAGTAAATCCAATTAAGGGGCGCCCATGCCGGGGGGCAGGTGGGCGCGTCTAAGGGCGCTGTCCAAGGCAATGCGCTTGCGGCCCGGAGACATGCGATCCAGCCGACCCTGGAAAAAAAGAAGAAAGAGGAGAGGGCAGAGAAAAACATAGAAGGAAAACAGAAGGAGCGAAGAAACATTGTAGGGCAAATATAACGGTCATAGGGAAAGAGAAAAATCAAACTCTATCGCGCGCATCGCCCGACCACAAATAGCAAACCAACACCCTGCCAGCCAGCTAG